>CM038003.1:3777587-3935843 GCA_021234005.1 Nephelium lappaceum
GATCCATAAGTCATCTGGACCAACCCTTAAAAACCATAAAACCTTCTCAAGAATTGAAAAGAAGGACGTGCAAAAGAAAAGAACAGACTAACTGACACTCCAAGAAAGACCTAACACTATACATGGTTTCTGGTTTTAAGGGACAGATCCAGAAATATCCTGATCTAACCCTTAAAATCCCATATTTAGAGAAGCCGTTGGGAGGAGGTAGGAAATGAGAAGAAAACAACAAATAAATCGATGTAGATGGTGGGTCTAACCAGAGATGGATGGCTTCTAAGAAGTCTTTCTTTGGAGAGCTCTAGAGATAAGACTCTAGAAGACTTGTCAGATAATACTCGATAGTAGGAATAGATCTGTCAATGTATATTAGTCCAAATACTCATCTCAATTTCCCAACCTAAATAATGTTACCGTATAATTTTTTTTTATCTTTTACCACTTATAGTGTAGACATTTAATCTGAATCGTTATTTAGGTTGAACGAGGATTTCAGAATGCATTGGATGGTGGTGCTAAAGTTTATAGTTGGGATTTATAATTTTTATTTTATTGAATAGTACATTATATTTTACATTTGTGCCCATCACACAACAAATAATTTAAAAAAATATATATATATTATCAATTAAAATTTTATACAATTGCGGCTGTACAAATAGGTTATCATCATTTCAGAAATAAATAAATTGGACATCTAATGACAATATTACTTTTTTATATACAGTACAATCAAATTAGTTATTATGCCATAATATTGGTAATTTTTTTATAAATACACAATATTGGTATTAAAGAAAAGGGAAAAAAATTTTGGTATGTTGATGCAACGGCGTATCTCTCTTGCCTTGCTTTTCTAAGCAAGTACAGGGTTCAAATCTCAAGGCCACCTTAAGAGTGGCAATTTTTCCACTAATTGTGAGTAGTCTTCTTCTATCCTGAGAGTAGATTTCTAAATTACACATAAAGTGGATTATATTTGTAGGTCTCAATAGATTTTCGGCTGCACACTAACTGGATCATTTTTGTAGGTTCTAATAGACATCTGAGTTGATGTCAGGAGACGTATGTTGAAAGGAAAAAAAAAAAAAGGAATAAAGAGACGTTTGTTCGGTTCTTGCAAGTACAAACTAGGTTGTAAGTAGTTGACTCTAGTTGTTCACTGAGTTCCAAGAAAGAAAATGCCATTCTGAAATTGGTAGTGGAGAAGCTACATAAATATATAACAGCCATTAATAATTGATAAATAGCCATGAATCCAAGCCGTGATATAATATTATATGAGAAAGTATAAGGGTGAGCATTATTATAGAAAAAATAAATTAAAGCTGTTTATGCATGTGAAAAACATGTAATGGTAAACTTTAAGAAAACCATTAAACAAATTAAAGCTCTATCTTTATTTCTGTTAACATAATAGTCCAATGAGAGATTACTAGACGGTTATTGATAAATAGCCATGAATCCAAGCCGTGATATAATATTATATAAAACAGTACAAGGGTGAGTATCATTATAAAAAAAAAAAAAAAAAAAAGAAGTAAAGCTTTTTGAATTTTAGAAGCATTATTATAGAAAAAATTAATTAAAGCTATTTACGTGAAAAACATGTGATGGTAAACTTTAAGAAAACCATTAAACAAATTAAAGTTCTATCTTTATTTCTGTTAACATAATAGTCAGATGGCAGGATACTATATGATTATTGAGACTAATGAAAAATGTAAAGTCGAAGAAGCAAATAAATTGAATGGGTAAAGATATTCAATGCATGGGCCCAACAAGCGTGGACCTCAAGCATTGTATATTAGTAATAGTGTGAATAATGATGAAACTTTCTCTAGGTTTTGGCACTAAAATTTAAGCTTTATCTTTTGCAGATACTCGATTCTCACTTTAAAGAGACGAAAGGAAGAAAATCCATCTTTTTCTTTAGGGGCAAAAATGCCATTATCTTATTTGCTTGAAAGCACCTCCATTAAAGTAATCTAGTTTCTTAGACACTTAAACTAGGTCCTTCTCTGAATAAGGACTCCAGACCGTATTGCATGGTGGTGTTATAGTTGATAATTGGGATTCATTTAATTTATTATATTGAATAGTACATTATTTTTGGCGATTTGTGCTTACCACACTAAAAATATAAATAAATATATATAAATTAAAATTTTATACTGTTGTTGTTGCACAAATAGGCTATCATCATTTCCACACAAAAAAAAATGGATGTTAATGACAATATTACTATTTCATATACAGTACAATGAAATTAGTTAGTGTGCTATAACATTAGTAATTTTTTTTTTTTCCATAAATGAACAAGATTAATATTATAGAAAGGGGAATGGAAAAACAAGAAGAAAGAGATGTTTGTTCTTTCTTGCAAGTACAAACTAGCTAGGTTGTAAGTAGTTGACTCTGTAGGTGTTCATTGAGTTCCAAGAGAGAAAATGCCATTCTGAGATTGGCAGTCAAGAAGCTGCATAAATATAACAGCCATTAATAATTGATAAACAGCCATGAATCCAAGCCGTGATATAATATTATATGAGAAAGTATAAGGGTGAGCATTATTATAAAAAATAAATAATAAATAAAAAAAAAAGTAACTAAAGCTTTTTGAATTTTAGAAGCATTATTATAGAAAAAATTAATTAAAGTTGTTTATGTGAAAAACATGTAGTAGACTTAAAAAAAAAACCATTAAACAAATTAAAGCTCTATCTTTATTTCCATTAGGGATATTATGAAAAAACCCCCCTGGAATGAAAAATAATGGAAATTTACCCCCCGTTTTTAAATTATTAGGTAAACTACCCCTTACCGTTAACTTTCCGTCCAAAATGTTAACATTTTCATCCGAAATAGTAAAATGACCAAAATACCCTTACCATATCCTATAAAATTCCTCTTATACCCTTCAAACTTATGAAAGGACTAAAGTGTCCTTTAAATTATTAATTAATTAAAATATTAAATAAAAAATAAAAGATTTAAAAAAAAAATTTCTTCACACAAAATCCCTCTCACTTCACTCTCTCTTCTTCTTCTTCTGCTTCTGCGCTTCTTCTGCTTCTGCTCTTCTTCTTCTTTGCTCATCTTCTTCTGCTCTTCTACTTCTCTGGGTTTGAATGGAACCTAGATCTGGGTTCCAATACGAACCCAGAACTGGGTTCGACTCGAACCCAGTTTCTGGGTTCCAATTCGAACCCAATTCTGGGTTCGTTGGAACCCAAAACTAGGTTCGTATTGGAACCCAGATCTGGGCTCCTTCGAACCCAGAAACTGGGTTCGTATTGGAACCCAGATTTGGGCTCCTTCGAACCCAGAAATTGGGTTCGTATTGGAACCCAGATCTGGGTTCGATTCGAACCTAAAGAAGTAAAAGAGCAAAAGAAGATAAGCAAAAGAAGAAGAAAAAGAAGAAGAAGAGCAGAAGCAGAAGAAGAAGCGCAGAAGCAAAAGAAGAAGAAGAGAGAGTGGAGTGAGAGGGATATTGTGTGAAGAAATTTTTTTTTTTAAATCTTTTATTTTTTATTTAATATTTTAATTAATTAATAATTTAAAGGACATTTTAGTCCTTTCATAAGTTTGAAGGGTATAAGAGGAATTTTATAGGATATGGTAAGGGTATTTTGGTCATTTTACTATTTCGGATGAAAATGTTAACATTTTGGACGGAAAGTTAACGGCAGGGGGTAGTTTACCTAATAATTTAAAAACGGGGGGTAAATTTCCATTAGTTTTCATTCCAGGGGGGTTTTTCATAATATCCCTTTCCATTAACATAATAGTTGGATGACAGATTACTACATGATTATTGAGACTAATGAAAAGTGTAAAGCCAATAAGCGAATGAACTGAATGGGTAAAGACATTTGGTGCATGGGCCCAGTAAGCGTGGACCTCAGGCTTTGTATATTAGCAATACCGTGAATAACGATGAAACTTCCTACAGGTTTTGGCACTACAATTTAAGCTTTTATCTTTTACACATACTCTATTCTCGCTTTAATGTCATTATCATAGTTTCAAAAAAAAAAAAAAATTCCATTACCTTATTTGCTTTAAAGCAACTCCATTAGCACGATGTGGGATGCCTCGATGGTTACCACCCCATACCCTTACCTTGTCCAAGGTTTTGAGTACGATGCGCACCCTTCCCACTAAAGAGTTGGTAGGCAGTTTTCAAGTTTTTTCCTTCAGCTTAGGAGTCTCTGTTCCCTCCTACTTCTAAGAGCTCTAGTTTTGGACCGCACTTTAGTGTTCTAACTAAGAGAGTGTAGTAGTTTATTACGGTATATATAATATGTACTTGTAATATGTCAAAAAAAAAAAAAAGCAACTCCATTAAAGTAATCTAGTTTCTAAGACACTTAAACTGGGTCGTTATCTTTTTATTACACAACACTCTCATTCCGTTAGTCAAATACCATTAAAGTTAGTCAATAGTAAAAAACCATTAAAGTTAGTCAAACTCATCTAACTTGAAAACATTCTAGACTATTATACTATTTTTAATTTTCTTTTATAATTTAAATTATTGAAGATTAAAAAAAAAAAAAAAAAAAAAAGACTGAGTTCATCCTTCCCCAGTTCATCAACAATTAAAAAAAAAAATTCCTTTAAAAAAACAATTGAAAAAAAAAAAAAAAGAGTTCTTCAACATCCTCCCTATCCTCTCTCAAATCACTCAGTTAATATTTTCCTGTCAAAACCCTAGCTTTAAATCTTTCCCCAGATTTGGTGTTTCAACACTAAAATTGAAAAAAAAAAATAAAAATACAAATTTAATGTATGAAATCTAGGTTTTTAGTGAAACCCAACCTAGTTCATCTCTAACCATCATCAACCCCAACCCGGTTCATCTCCAACCATCATCAACATATTCAACCATCATTAGCCTCTAACCAGATCATCAAAAACAATACCAAATGTCTATCATCTTTGCCATTTTTAACACATTCAACAATTCAACAATATCTTTTACAAATTATCATCACCACAAACTGTTCTATTTTTACACCAAACAAACTATTCATCTTTAACACCATAAACCATCATCATTATCATCGGTAAACTGTTCATCTTTTTTTCTTTCTTTGGCTAATCTCTGGGTTTCCAGTGATAAAAACTTAGAGATTTATGGTTTCTATAGCGGCTAATGGAAACCTAGAGCACCATTGGAAACTTTTGGGTTTCCAATGGTGGAAACAGAGAGGAAACAACTATCTTTAGGTTTCAATGAAGGCTGAGACATGAGAGAGAGAGGAAATAGAGAGGCATTTGATCATCATCTTTGAAAGTGGCATTGACAAAGGGAAAGATGGCAAGTTTGAGAATAGGAGAAGAGAGAGATCGATAAAAGGAGATGGGAGGTGAGAGAATGAAAGAATGAAAGAAAGGGCTAAAGGATGAAGGTAGCGAAAGAAGAAAAAGAAAAAGAAAAAAGGTTGCGTGTTGATAACTAATTGAAGTGGATGTTCTTCTGATAGCATATGTATGTTGATGGCATCTAGGCGTTCGTCTAATGGCATTTGAGTGCTTCAATAAAGTTGATGGCATTTTGAAGATCTAGAATAACTTTAAGATCTTCTACCTTTTTTTTTCCTTTTTTTTTTAAATATTTTTTATTAAATTAATTTTTATTATTTCAAATTTAATGGAAATTAAACTAATCTCCACAATGGAGATCTCTCTTTTCTTTAAAAAAAATATATATATATTATTTTTAAATTCTTATTTATTTTTTATAATTTTTAAATTTAAAAGAAAATAAAAAAGTGTAATTTTATTCAATTTGTTTTAATTTTTAATTTTTAAATAATGTTTTTGTGTTATTTATGAGCAAAATGGTTATTTGACTAAAATTTATGGTCAACAGTTAAAGTTGATAGAAGCCAACTAATGACATGGAGGTTTGATATAATAAAAAGATAAATATGTTTCCCAAATGTTTATAGGCAAACCTTAGGGGGTGCTTGTACAATTCATTCTAAAAATAATAGATAGTAAGATTGTTATATTTTTTTTGAAACAGAATAACGAACTTAGAACAATCCAAATGCTTATCTCAATTCTTCAAATAAATAATGTGACATTTAATGGATGCAAATTTATATTCAATTCAGGGATATTATGAAAACTCCCATGGAAAGTAGAATAATTGTGTACTGGCGTCATTTTTTTATTAGGTGAACCATCCTTTACCGTTAACTTTTTATCCAAAAAGTTAATATTTTCCATCCAAAATCATAAAATGACCAAAATACCCTTATCAAGAATCTGTGAAATACCTATCATACCCTTCAAACTTATGTAATGATTGAAATACCTTTTAAATTATTAATAAATAACAATACTAAATAAAAAAAAATGTTAAATTAAAAAAAAAAAAAAAAGCTAAAATCATCCTCCATATTCTAAGTTACTGTAAACCCTAAAATTATTAATTGTTTTGTGTAGAAAATCCAAATTCATCATCCTCAATCCACCATATCAACCGACCATCTTCAACCCATTCATCAACATCAACATATCATTAACCCACCATCAGCAACATCAACACACAATCATCATTATCAACCATTGAAAAAAAAAATAGAAAAAAAAAATAAAAAATGGAAAAATGGAGAACATTAAGTCTCCTTCGTCAGAGACCCCTTCATTATGTGGAGACCAAAGCTGGTGTCGATACAATGGAGACCAAAACTGGTTTCCTTAGCGGTGAAAACTAGGTTTCCATGTGTTCGACGCCAGCGATGGATAGAGAAGGGGTGTTGGGTGTTAGTAATGGACGAAGAAGAAGGGGTGCTGGGTGTTGATAATGGACGAAAAGGAATGGGTATTAGGTGTTGGGTATCGGCAATGGATGAAGAAGAAGATGGAAGAAGAAAAAGATGATGACGGATGACTGGTTATGGGTGTTAAGTGTTTGGAAACATTTTTTATTTTCATTTTCATAATTTTTTTATTTTATTTTTTGTTTCCATCTCCACCGTTCATCCATATGATGGATAGTGGAGATGTCATAACTTTTTTTTTTAATTCTTGTCTTTTAATTTTTGTTTAGTATTTTTTTTTTCACTTTAATTTTTTTTCATCTCCACTATCCATAGGTAACATTATTTTTTCCAAAAAAAATGTTATAATTTAATTAATTTTTATTTAAAATTTTTAATTTTTAATTTATGTTTATTTTTTTAATTTTTTAATTTTTAACATATATTTATGTTTTTAATTTTTTAAAATTATTTTTTTTTAATTTTTTGAAATTAATTTCCATAATCCATCTTAAGATGAATAGTAGAGATATGATGAATTAAGTTTTTATTTAATTATTTAGTTTTTTCAAATTTTTATTAAATTTTATCAAAACAAATAAAATTATTCATCCAATTACCATTATGCCCTTCAACTTTAACATCAATCGGTTTTTTTAACCGACAGGGGATAATTTATCAAATAAAAAAAAGCGGTCCATTCATCATTATTGTACTTTTCGGGGGATTTTTCATAATATCTCTTTAATTAATTATTATTATAGTTATTATCCTTTTACCTTCTGAATTTGAAAATAATATCAAGGCATCCTTAGTATTGAAAATAATAAATAAAATGGCCCAATTGTTACATAACATAGTAATTTTATCAATGAACTAATAGATCCGTTAATTTTAAGGGTCAAATGGTAATTCGGGATAGCCGCATCCTCACAAAACGTCAAAACCCATTCATTTATTCTCTCTCTCTCTCTTCATAGTCTTTCATCTCTCTCTATCCCCTTCTCTCTCTACCTCGATGGAATCTCTTTAGCGGGTCATGACATCTAGGATCTGAACCCGAAAGACTATAAGTGGTTGGAGTTCTAGTCTAATCCATAGCGATCGGGATGGCTAATCAAGCAAGGAGACTACATCAAGACCCTGCACCGCCACTGGTTCGTTTAAAGCAAGGCAAGCTTTTTTGGTTCAAGGACATCACCGCCACCTCTAACTACTCAATCCCTTGTGGCGTCATCCCCGTCAGTCGTTGCCCCACTGTCAAAGACAAGAATGACATCCTCAACAAGCTCTTCACTTTCGACTTGACCACCAGCGACTCCACCATGTTCTTCCTCATCAATTCTGAGAGGGAGAATAAGGACTGGATTAACTCCATGGGCTGCTCCATTGTCCAACAGTCGTGATTTGTCATCAACTCAAAAGTCGTCAACTATAATTGAAAACTTATACAAAAAGGTTTTTTGGAATGATTTTTATTTATTTGTTCATTACTTTACACAAGAATCACACCATAAATATATACACAAAAGATGCTAACTAAAACAAGAAAAAAATATTTATGCTAATAATTAGGCTAACTATAAGGCAACTAATTATTCCTATACAAGCCACTGATTAGGCTAACTATATGGTAGTCAATCATTCCCATATAGGAAATACAAGCCACTGATTAGGCTAACTATATGGTAGTCAATCATTCCCATATAGGAAATACAACTCATGTCAACACTCCCCCTCAAGTTGGTGCATAGATGTCTCTAATGCCCAACTTGTCCAATGAGTTATAGAAGCTTTTACTTGAAACAGCCTTTGTCAGCATATCTGCAAGTTGATCTTCTGATCTAACGAAAGGTAGCTTGATGACCTTCTCTTCGATATTTTGTTTAATAAAATGTCTATCTACCTCAATGTGTTTGGTACGATCATGCTGGACTGGATTGTGAGATATTGCAATTGCTGCTTTATTATCACAAAACAAATTCATTTCAGTATTTGGACCAAACCCTATCTCAATTAATAACTTTCTCAGCCAAAGAAGCTCACAGATTCCCTTGGACATTCCTCTAAATTCTGCTTCAGCACTAGACAATGCGACCACCTGTTGTTTTTTACTCCTCCATGTAACTAGATTACCACCAACAAAGGTGAAATATCCAGATGTAGATTTTCTATCTGATATATTCCCTGCCCAATCTGCATCTGTGTATCCGTCAATATTGAGATGGTTGTTCTTAGAAAACATGAGTCCTCTTCCTGGCGCAATTTTCAAGTAGCGAAGTATTCGAAATACAGCTCCCATATGATCTTCACTAGGATTATGCATGTACTGACTGACTACACTAACCGCATAAGCAATATCAGGACGAGTATGGGATAGATAAATAAGCTTACCCACCAATCTTTGATATCTTTCTTTATTGGTTGGCACTTGATCTGCATTTTCTCTAAGCTTGTGATTCTGAACAATTGGTGTATCGGCCGGTTTGCAATCAATCATGCCTACCTCTGATAACAAATCCAACACATATTTTCTCTGAGAGAGAAATATTCCTTGACTCGACCTGGCTACTTCAATCCCCAAAAAATATTTTAGTCCTCCTAAATTCTTCATCTCAAATTCAATACTCAAATGCTTTTGAAGCTTAGAGATTTCTTCCGCATCATCTCCTGTAATAATCATGTCGTCCACATAAATTATTAAAGCAGTCATTTTCCCCTGTTGTCGCTTCAAAAAAAGAGTATGATTTGAGTTGCTTTGTCGAAAACCATACTTTTTCATAGCTAAGCTAAATCGACCAAACCATGCACGAGGTGATTGTTTTAATCCATACAGCGCTCGTTGTAATTTGCACACAACTTTGGTGTTGGACGTTGTGGTGTAGCCTGGTGGAATATCCATATACACCTCTTCCTCAATATCTCCATGAAGAAAAGCATTCTTCACGTCAAATTGATGTAATGGCCAGTCTAAATTTGCTGCTAAAGATATCAAGACTCTAACAGTATTTAATTTTGCCACTGGTGAAAAAGTCTCTTGATAGTCTACCCCATATGTCTGTGTGTATCCCTTGGCTACCAGTCTCGCCTTGTATCTTTCAATAGACCCATCTGCCTTATGTTTAATGGAGAATACCCATCTGCACCCTACTGTCTTCTTGCCTTTTGGTAGTGGTACAAGATCCCATGTATTATTCTTTTGTAATGCTTCCATTTCTTCTTGAATTGCTTGACACCATTTTGGATCTGCTAAAGCTTCTTGAATTCCCCATGGAACATGACAGGATGACAACTTGTGAACAAAGGCTTTAAGAGATGTGGATAGTCTTTGAGTTGTTACATGATCAGCAATAGGATACTTTGATCCCTTTCCTTCGACATCTGGTGAATATCGAACTGGGGGTTTGCCCCTATTATGCCTGAAAGGTAAGTGATAACCAACAGGAGTAGTAAGACTAGGACTAGAGGGTGATATAGAAGAACCTACCTCTTGAATATTCTCAGAAGAAGGATTGTCATTGTCGGGTACATGAGGGAGAGGGGTTTTTCCAGCAATAGATTCAGATTCACTTCCCTCACTTTCTTGGACTTTCTGGATTTCTTCTGTGGTTTCAAATGATTCAATAACTGGTATTTCTGGTTCAATGGTTGGTGTTTTAACAGCTGTAACTTTATTCTGTCCTTCATCCTCATTCTGAACTTCTTCTTCATTTCGTATAGTTTCTTGAACTTCCTCAAATCTTGGAAAATCCCACCACTTCTGTCCTTCATCCCATATCTCCCCCTGAAGATGAGAATTTGAAACTGGTGATGAGTAAAAATTCTCAGATTCTAAGAAAGTGACATCCATTGTGATATAAGTTCGTTTTGCAGTAGGATCATAGCAACGATAACCCTTCTTTGTTGTAGCATACCCCAAAAAAATACACCGGACAGCACAAGGTTCAAGTTTCGTTCGTTGAGTTTTGTGTAGATGAACAAATGCAACACATCCAAATATGCGCGGCGGAATAAGCAGTACAGAAGGTAAGACAACATGCTTAGACAAAACTTGTAATGGTGTCTTAAATTCTAATACTCTTGAGGGCATTCGATTTAGTAGGTACACAGCAGTAACAACAGCATCATCCCAATGTCTCCTAGGTACTTTTGCTCCAATTAAAAGCGCACGTGCAGTTTCGAGGATATGCCTATTCTTTCGCTCAGCCACACCATTTTGTTGCGGAGTGTAAGAACAAGAAGTCTCGTGGACAAGCCCATTTAATCGAAAATATGCCTGAAATTCTTGATTTATATATTCTCGTCCATTATCAGACCGAAGAATCTGAATTTTGGTTGAGAATTGATTTTTGATCATAGCATGAAAGGACTGGAACACATCAAATACTTCATCCTTGTGTTTTAGCAAGTATAACCATGTCATCCGAGTACAATCATCCACAAAAGTCACAAACCAACAAACACCAGAAACAGTTGTAATAGGGGAAGGTCCCCAGACATCAGAATGAACCAAAGCAAAAGGAATATGACTTTTATTTGAACTAATTGGAAAGGGTACACGATGACTCTTAGCTAAAATGCAGGTATCACATTTAAAATCTGAGCAATTCAAATCTGAAAACAATTGAGGAAATAAATGTTTCATGTAACCAAATGACGGGTGCCCCAAACGACGATGCCATAACCAAATATGTCGTTCCTTTGCATTGAACGAGTGATGCACATTATTAACTCTACAAGAGCTGAAATCATCTATGTAATATAACCCCTCTCTCTTAGTACCATGCCCAATGATCTCCTTGGTGAGAATATCCTGAAAGAGGCAAAAATTTGGATACATTAGAGCTACACAATTCATTTCTTCTGTGACTTGGCTTACAGACATTAATTTATTTGAAAGAGAAGGCACAAGTAGAGTATTTGACAAAGAAAGTGTTGGTGACAAAGCAACTTTTCCAGCTCCTGTAACTGGATATGCAACGCCATTAGCATTAACTATAGCAGTACGCCTTGGTTCTGTAATCTCAACAAAGTCACTTTTACAAAATGTCATGTGATCCGTTGCACCAGAATCTATTATCCAACCACTATAATCATGTTTGTTGGATACAAGTAAGGTATAATTGTTATTACCTTGGTCATTAGGAGTAAGTGATTCGTTTTTAGATTCAACCTGTGATAGAAGAGATAATTGAGATTCTGTGTTCACCAAGGCTGCTCGTCCAGTTCCACCAGCAGCTTCTCTTTGTTTCCGTGCCTTAAGTTCATTCCACCATTCTGGATACCCATGTAACTTGAAGCAAATGTCACGAGTATGTTTTGGGTTTCCGCAGTGAGAGCAACCACCTCCCCCTCCATCTCCTGGTCCTTTGACCTTCGTAGAAACATTTGATTTTCCACCATTTGAATGAGGGAACCCAGGTTTTGCTGTTTGGAGTGTAGGCAATTGCTGAGGACTTGATTTTAGACCCTTAGATGCCATAACAGCAGCCGGTATAGTTTCTGTGCCTGTTAACATCACTGCTTGTCTGATATCTTCCCTTCGGACATGAGCATAAGCCTGTTCAACGGTAGGGAATGGTTGTATCTGAAGTACATCACTTCTAATTTTGTCAAGTCTGTCATCCAATCCATCAAGAAAAATATAAACTCTATCTTCTTGAAGAAGAGTATTATATTTTTGTATATCACTAGCACATTCCATCGGGTTTGGACGGCGAAAATCAATCTCTCTCCACAAGCCTTGAAGACTATTGTAGTATGATTCAATGGATCCCCCGGCTTGTTTCATTCGAGTCACACGTCTCTTTAAGTCATATACCTGAGATGTGTCAGTTCCATCAAAATAAGTAGTAGCAATTGATTCCCATACCTGTTTGGCTGTTGGAAAACGAATAAAATTACTGATTAATGAAGGATCCATGGAATTAATCAGTCATCCCTTCACAATAGCATTCTCTGTTCTCCACTTTCTAAAAGTTGGATCAGTTGGTTCAGGTTGTGGAAGATCGCCATTTATATATCCCAACTTGTCTTTGCCTGAGATATACATCTCAACAACTTGGGACCAAAGAGCATAATTTTTTCCATCAAGTTTGATTCCAATCTGTGCAACAGCAGTATCATATGTTGTTGCTGGGGTCTGGTTCTGGTTTTGTGAAAAAATCTGATTCATTCTGGTTGTTAGATCTTCGAGGATAGTTGTTGTGGAGTTCTCGCTATGTTGCTTAAACTCAACCAAATCGTTTGATGTATTCATCTTTTTCTGGTGTGTTTAGGGGTTCCGAGCAATAAAACCCCGAAAAAAAAAAACTCCTAGGATATCTGCTCTGATACCATGAAAACTTATACAAAAAGGTTTTTTGGAATGATTTTTATTTATTTGTTCATTACTTTACACAAGAATCACACCATAAATATATACACAAAAGATGCTAACTAAAACAAGAAAAAAATATTTATGCTAATAATTAGGCTAACTATAAGGCAACTAATTATTCCTATACAAGCCACTGATTAGGCTAACTATATGGTAGTCAATCATTCCCATATAGGAAATACAAGCCACTGATTAGGCTAACTATATGGTAGTCAATCATTCCCATATAGGAAATACAACTCATGTCAACAATAATAATAGTAAAAGCTGATCGAATCACCGATTCTATTCGAATTCTCGATTGTTTGACAGATATATTGTTTTGCTTTGTAGTACATAGATTTGCTATTTTGCAGTTGTGTTTTGTGCTATATTATATGAAATGTGGATTTTTTTTTTTAAGTATTTTTTTTATAAATATTTAACTTGTTAGAGAAAAATTGTGATTTTTGTGTTAAAGTTTCCATTTTTATAATTTAACTTGTTACTTGTTTGTTTGTGTATTCAATTTGGAATGTTACAAATTTGCTTCTTGAATTGAAGATCTAAACGTTGTTGAATCTTCAATTTCTTCTTCAGAATTGTGTTTTTTTTTTTTTTTTAATTGAATGAAGATCGTTTGAAAATCAATTTTTTCTTCAAAATTGTTTGTTTGTTTTTTTTTTTTTTTTTTGATTTAATGAACCCGGATTTTCAATTTTTTCCTTTGATTTTTTTTTATATTTAATGAAGATCTTTAATTTATTTTTTTTTATTTTTATTTAATTTTTAATTTATTTTAAAATTAATCTCCACTGTCCATCTTAAAACAATGATATTTGATAAAAAAAAAAATTTAATTTTAATTTAATAATTATTATTTCAATTATTAAAATTGTAATTTATTTATTTATTTTTGTATAAATTTAATTGTAAAATTTAAAAGTTTTCATTATTTATTTATTATTATTATTTTTTTTTTGTTGTGGTTATGAAATGATAGTTTGGTAATTGACTAATTTTTTTTTTATTTTAAAATTTTTCAATATAGTAAGGGTGTTTTGGTCATTTGTTATTCTTGTCACAAAATCACTAAAAATTTGAATGAAAACTGTTTTTGACAGACGACAAGGGTTTTTTTACTAATATTTTGAAAAGTTAGGATAAAATGAGATTATTTATCGTTTCAGAGGATTTTAGATTTTTTCCATTAATTATTTTTTATTTTAATTATTAAATGTTAAATAATTATATTTAATTATAATTGTATTTAAATTTTGTTTTTTCAATTTTTCAATAGAGTAAGGTCATTTTCATCTTTTCATGAATTGATAACAAAACCACTTAATTTTTGGATGTAACCGCCTCTGGACTGATGATAATAGGATTTTTTACTAATATTTTTAAAAGTTATGATAAACTGACAATACTTTCCATTTCAAAAGGTGTATTAAATTTTTCCCAATATCTCTTCAACGTAAAAGAACAATTCAAATTATAATTTATTTAACTAAAAGATAAGAAATATTTGATTAGTAACAAATCTATAGAATAATATTAAAAGAGAAGAGAAAATAATTAAAAGGGAAAAATCCACAAAACCCCTGAAAACGAAAATAATATCAATTTACCCCACTTTTTGAAAATATTAACTAAAAAACCCCCTACCGTCTCCCAAAAGCGGTTTTCATCTGCATTTAAAGCGGTTTTGTAGAAAAAATAGTAAAAGACCTAAATACCCTTAAAATATTACAAAATTAATAAATTAAAAAAAAACAATTAATCAATTATCAAATTATCTTTTAATAACCAAAATTAAATAATAAAAATTAACTTTAAATTAACTTTAAAAAATTAAATAAAATTAAATAAATCGAATTAAAGAAATTTTAATCATATATAAAAATTAATTTGAAAAAACTAAAAAATTAAATAAATTTAACAAAATAAAAGTAAAATAAAAATAAAAATTAAATAATTTTTAAAATTAACCTCCACCCTCCATCTCAAGATGAATGGTGGAGATTAATTTAAAAAAAATTAATAAACTAAATAAATTAAATTTAAATAAAAAGTAAATAAATTAAATTAAATTAAAATTAAATAAAAAAAATTCCAACAGATATCCACAATTTAAAAAATTAAAAATTTAATAAAAGTTGAAAAAGAAAAAACAAACGAAAATAACATTCATATCCAGATCCAAAGAAAGCAACCAATAACATACATACAGATCCAATAAGCCCAATTACTAGCTTTACAACAATCAAAACCCAAATCAACAACAATCAAAACCCATAATCTTCTTCATCATCATATTTTATCCAATTACATCAAAACCCAGATTTTATCGTACATCAAACCTGTACCCAGATTTCAGATGCCCACAGATCCACCTCCACCATTCTTCACTGTCCTCCTCGCAGATCCACCACCACCGTTCTGTCCTCCCCACAGATCCACCTCCACCGTTCTTCACTGTCCTCCCTGCAGATCCACCTCCGCCGTTCTTCCCTATCCTCTCCACCTTCTCCACGAACGGCATCGGGAACAACGTCTGCACAATCTTATATATCTCCATACCACCACTCCGCTCGATGCCTCAACGCCACATGATCTGATCTATCTCCGTACCACCGCTTCGCTCGACGCCTCAACGCCACGACGCCATAGCACACATCCCATCGTTCCTCACCGTCCTCTCCATGATCTCCGCCACGACGTCGTTTCTCCTTCAATCGATCTCCTCTTCTTTCGCTTCCATCATCGACTGGTCACCGTCACCAGTGGCGTAAGAAGAGAGAGAACCTGTTGAGATGTAATGATAGAGAGCGAGAGAAATAGAGATGGTGAGTGACGGAGAGAAAGAGACTGAGATGGAGAGGCGGTGAGTGACCGGAGAGACGAAGAGAGGCGGTGAGTGACAGAGAGAAAGAGACTGAGTTGGAGAGAGAGAGAGAGAGAGAGAGAGAGGTGTGAGTGGTGAGAGTGGTTTTTGTTTTTTTTTTTCTTTTTTTTAATTAAAATATTACATATTATATTCAAACTATATTTCATTCTCTATGGACACGTTTAATTACCTTTATACCCTCGATATTAACAGATCCGTCATTTTTTTAACCGTTTTACTATTTCAATTGACGGTTGGATCATTTTGGCTAATATTTTCAAAACCAGTGGTGGTTTGATATTATTTTCATTTTGAGGGGGCAAATTGATAATATCCCTAATTAAAAAAAGGTGAAAGACTCTATGAATATTGTAGAAGATTTACGCGCAATTATAACATCTACATGAATGTTCTACAAGTTTCTAACGAAGTAAAGCTACTAATCATAATTAACATTTAAGCAATCCAATTAAACATCATAAAACAAAGCATTAACATGGGGTCCAGCATTCATGCATGCATGCATCTAGTTTATTGTTTAACAAGTTGGCGAGCAGATTGGCACCAACGATCATACGATATTTGGAGGTTGGGCCATTCAGAGGCCGAAACAGTGAAATCTTGAAACCAATTTGTGAGGATGATTTCTTGATCCATGGCTGGCAAGGTAGAGATAACCTCGTCCATTTCTCTCTCTATTTCCATCTTTTCAAAGCTTGATAAAACAGGATATGCAACTCCATTGTTTGCATGACAAAGCAGAGGAAGCCATAACACTAGCAACCTAAACTTCACTTCACTTGATACTTTTTTATTTTCTCTATATAGATCTCCAAATAATATAGCTGTACACAAGAGAAAAATAAGAAAGAAACCAAAGTTTTAGCTGGCTGTGAAATAGTGATGTACTATAAGTCTATCCATATATTTCATTTTCGTGGGAAATAATTATTGAATGTTGAATTTCATCAATTTTAACATTTGATGTTGCATGCCACCTTGCTGAATTCTCATCTTTTTCTTATGTTCTTTAAAATATTTATTAATAAATATTAAAATGAATAGGAATTTCGAAGTTCAGTAGACAAGATATAATTTAAACTCAAGAACCTTGACATGAATTAAGAGTCTACTATTAAACAACCTCAACTTCCTCTATATATTAATATTAATTATTACACTAGATTGTTACAAGGTACGTAATTACTATAACCAGTAAAAGACATTGGTTGTATAAATATAATGTTGACTTTCGTTATGTTTAATTCAACTAAACACAAATACTATCGATTTAATTTCTTTATGTTTAATTTAACTAAATACTAATAGAATATATGGTTTCAAATTAGAAACCACATTCTCCCTTAGTTTTGGAAGTTGGTGAGTAATGTTTTTCCTTCCTTGGAACTTTCCTCGCATTTGCAATACTTTCTCCTAAACATCTGTCTAATTTTGAAGAAACATTTTCTAAAAATTTGTCATCAAAGTTAATAGAATACTAGTGGATACTGGAACTCCACTGGATTTGAATACATCAAACGCAAAAAAGTTGAAAATGTATCATATTATCTCTTTCGTTTTCAAAGGCGGCTCATCTCTGGTCCAACTAACTGATGACCAATAAAGCTGATAGTAGTCCTAGATATTACACTACTTTTAAAGTGAGCTTTGCAAGTTTCCTTCTAGTTTGAAAACTTACTCTAATTTAATGCTAATTTCTAAAATTTAGTCACAAAAATTATATACTAATTAATTAATAGAATTTAACTAGCTTACTAATTGGATAAGGTTATCAATTAATAACAATCCTTAAATATTCTTCAATAACTATCCTTACAACCAATCCAAGAATTGTTATTGATAGATAATCTTATTTAACCAGTAAAGCAATCAAACCTTAATAGTTAATAAAAACAGAAAGAGAGAGAGAAACCTGAGATGTTGAGGAGGAGTCCTTGGACCCTGGGATTCGCAGTGAGAGATAAAGAAGCAAGACCAGATGAGAAACTCCACTGGACCAAAGCACGTTGCACACCCCCATAAACTCTAAGCTTGTTGGTTATCCACAACAACTCCTGAGCCAGCTTCTCCGCCATCACTGGACTGCCCTCCACTTCACCACCCACTTTCCTCAGCCAGGACGAGCCATTGTTCACCCATGGTGACAACACTGCATTCACGCATAATCCCAGTCCCTTTAAATATGGAGCTATATAAGACCCAAAAGGAAGGGCCTTGAGGGTGCGTGTTACTCCGCTGTCGTCTTTGCTTCGTAAAGAGCGGTGGAGAAGTGATGAAGTACGCGCAAATGCAGAGGATAAAGCACTCCGATTCACTTCGAGGAGTTCTACAAGGTTGTCACGTGCATTTCCATGCATTATTCTGTCAGCCATTGTCATTGCGAATTGGTATTTGCTTGATGTTGCTGGGATCTCGTTTAGAAGCCCCAGAATCTGCAAGCATGCATGCATCCACCTCAAGAACTAAACTTTACATGTATTTTAATGAGATCTAAATATAATACACTAGTTCAAACATTAAAACATATCAAATTTATCAAAAAGAGCACAAATACTCTCACATGGATTATAGATGGATCCTAGTAATAAAGCCCTCAAACAACAATATTTTGGAGCATTGGTTATAACACTAACACCCAACTGGACAAAACAATGGTTATACGAAATAAGTGGCTCAAGAGGGTTGAAGGACTTAGGTGAAAATTTTAAATTAATAATGTTATGCTTAGTGCAATTTTTCATTAATCTTTTTCAGAATAAAAAATTGATAATTACACATTTTAAGGAGCATATTATTTTCATTTAAAATTTCTTTTAGAATTTTTAAGTTCTAGCCAAATCTAAGCCAAAAATAAATTCAGAATAAGTCAATATTTGTTCTAACATCACTTTTTTTTTTTTTTATTGTGTTGCTTAATTTATCTCTAATTCTTATGGGAATTATCTTTGTTTAATTCTTTTATAATAATAATCATTATTATTTTAAAATGAAAAATATTATTATTAAACCCAATATTTTAACATAAAAAAGTGTTGTTTCACATTAATTTCATTTTCAGGGGCTATTTTGATAATATCCATTATTATTATTATTATTATTATTATTATTGTTATTATTATTATTGTTATTATTGGATTCCAACTATAAGAATGACAAATTACAAAGTATTTAAAATTAATTGGACAGTATATATCAATTTTTATACCTAAGAAAATATCTAACAGTAACTTTAACTATAATAAATTAGATTACACAATCAATAACTGCTTTGTATGAGAATACAAAAATAACAATACAACTGTTGAAATTCATAAATTATAGAATAAATATTTAATTAAATAGACCAGAGGTCCTAATAAAGTGGCGTCCAAATTATAGAAAACTTATCAAAATGGGGCCTAATTGAAGCCTAAATTGTACAAAAGAGAACAAAATGAGGCCCAAATTTAAGGTAACAAGATGAGGCATTAGACAATTGTCTCACTCGTCTGCCCTTTGAACCGGCCATGCCTATAGAGTTTTCTATACTATGCTTACCGGCTAAAAATAACATTAAAAATGGTACTTGTTTTGATACAAATCATATTTAACTTTACATTTCTCTCTCCCTAACATAATATTATTTATTTAATCATAATTTAAAATAAAATTAAATATTTCAAAATATTATGATTGTCAGGTTTGTATTTAAATTATTTATAAATATTTTTATTTAATTATAAAATAATTTATACTAATTTTAATTTACTTTAGTTAAATAATTAATTTTATCAAAAAATAATTTTATACAATCGAATCCAATTTAACTCAATTTCATAGTATACCAAATAAAAAATATATTATATTTAATCTAATTCAATTCCATTCAATCCAATTAAATTGGATGGTATATGCTATCTTATTTAATTTAGCATAGCAAATATAGTCTCATAGCACAAAGTTATGTTAGTTTAATTGATCAAGTATGATATCATAATCTAAATTTCTGTGGAGCCAAAGCGCAAAATATTTGTTTTCTATACTACTAAGCATGCACAGAAATGTCAATGGGTATAAGATATGTCTTGTACATGGGAAACAATTCAAAGAGGAGAATTCTTTTTTTTTTTTTTTAAGAAAAAAGGGAGAAAAAATTGAATTTAGTGCCATAAATTAATTCATGAATAATCACTAATCAAAGCTATCACAGATTGATTAACAATGAAAAGAGATCAGTTAATTAATATTAGAAAAGAGTTAGCGGTCCTCTTAACGCGGAAATTTTTCTATTCAAACTGAAACCAATCTGATATATGAATTTTGTCTTTTAATAGAAGAATGTAAGCAACAGAGAAGCTACGCTGCCGCAAGAAACGAATATTCTTTCCAGAGGAATAGAGAAATAATTAGATAGGAAGATAGTGATAAAATTTCTGTACAAGCTAGTTTTACGTGGCAGAGTTCTGGAGTAATAAAAACGTGCATGCAGACCATGTGTCAATCATGTGCTAAACGTCGCCACATGCGTTTTATTTTGGAATTCACTTCTAAGTGGTCCAGGATTTTGGATTTCAGACAAGTGCAATGGCCACTGATAGGGGTCTAGTATTCCAATATTTACATTAAAACAGTCCTTTATATATATATATATGGGGTAGGATCGGGGGACACAGGTTTTGATACTAATTTTAACACGATTTGATGACCATTGAATGAAGAGGATTTTAATGGTTTAAATTTATTCACACCACTACATACAACTTCATTTTACACTCTACATAAATATTTTCTCTCATCTCTCTCTTCATTATTACACTATCTCTCCTCTCTCCCATTAATATTAAAATCCCAATATTTAAATTATTTTTTTCTCATCCAATCCAATTATATTTAAAAACCCATCAAGAAAATTAAAAGAAAAAAAAGCTACAATTGTTTTTTTTTTTAACTTGATAAATTTATTATTTAAATGATAATTTATTTTTTAAAATAGTTTAAACCAAACAATCTTTAGTAAGAAAAACTTTTTGGTTAAGTGTTTTGTGTTTTTGAAAAATAAAATCTATTTTACTTATTTTGGTTAGAAGTTGTTTTTGAAATAAGATTTATTTTTTTAGTGGTAGTAAAAATTTTCTTACTAAAAATTGTTTGGTTTAAACTATTTTAAAAAATAAATCATCATTTAAATAATAAATTTATCAAGTTAAAAAAAAAAAAACAATTGCTGCTTTTTTTTTTTAATTTTCTTGATAAGTTTTGAAATATAATTGGATTGGGTGAGAAAAAAATAATTTAAATATTGAGATTTTAATATGAATGGGAGAGATGAGAGATAGTGTAATAATAAAGAGAGATGAGAGAGATGGTGTAATAATGAAGAGAGATGAGAGAGCTAATGTAATAATGAAGAGAGAGAGAAGAGAAAATATTTATGTAGAGTGTAAAATGAAGTTGTATGTAGTGGTGTGAGTAAATCTAAACTATTAAAATCATCTTCATCCAATGGTCAATAAAATCGTGTCAAAATTTGTATCAAAACTTGTGTCCCCCGATTCTGTCCCTATATATATACACAAATACAAACTACCTTAGCGATTAAGGATTTGAGAAATTTTATTTTTTATTTTTTTATGTTAAACATGAATTCATTAAAACGAATCAAGAAAAATACAGTCGAGATTTACATCTTCCTAAAACAGGTCTCTTTGAGGACTTTGAGTTGAGAAAGTCAAGCATGCTGATCTATGAGTTAAATTATCCATATTTACCTCATTTAGTGGAAAAATAGTTATACTATTCATTTAAAATAATGTTAAAGGGAGTCTAAAATTCAGCTTTTAATATCATGTAATTCTTAGACTCGAAAAAGAAATTCAAAAGACATGAATGATAGTAATATAAATGAAACCCTAATAAATAACATGACAGGGGTGATTAAATGACTTATTTTATACATATTCCCAGTTATAGGTCTCTTCTGTAATTTACATTGGGACTTTTGTGTATGTAGGAAAAGGAGTGACAGCTATCTTGAGGCTTTTATTAGTTGTCAAGAGAAAGTAACAAGCCTTAATTTAAATGGTACTTTTATAATGATACCAACTACACAATATTTCAGCGTAAATCGAAACCCCTACATATCTGATATGCATCAGATTCAAATTTGAAGACTTCTTATATTATAATAAGAGATTTCTAGAATTATTTAGCTAATTTGTATTTATTAGAATTGTGAAAGATTTTTATTAATTTTTAAGAGAAGTTTTTATGAATTTTAAAACTTTTGTAACTAACAAATTTTAAAAGCTTTAAATAAGCATACGATGATTTCACTTTTAAGTTTTTTTAATTGATAATCAAACGGTTAATAAATTTTTCTTAAAACTTTTCTCATAAAAGATTTAATTTTAAGTAGCAGTATTAAACGAAACCTAAGCACCCAACAAAAAATTTACGAACTTCTTAATATTCCCCTAAAGTCATGACAAATGGCGTTTAATTAGCTAGTTTGAAATATTTTATGATAACGGTGATGTTATCATCAAATATGAATATAAAAATAATTAAATTAATAAAACGACATGAATTATATGTATCCCAATTATGAAATTTTGGGTACGTTTTTGTATGAACATTCACAGCAGGGAGGGCGCCACTGTTTAATTAAACAGTAAAATGAGTATTAACCAGCATGGATATAATAGATGAATCAGTCTACACATTAAAATTAGAGCAAGAAAAAGAAAGAAAGAAAGAAAGAAAGCAATCAATTTAAAGTTGACTTACATGTGTTAGTGCTCTACCAAGTGCTTTAACAGAGGGACCATCAAATCCTTCATAGAGAACTAAATCTAGTGAAGAAGAACCAGAAGATGGCAAGGACAATGACGATGATAACGATGACAATGACAAACAGTCAAATAATCCGACGGATGAGAACCCTCCAAGATGATAACATGAGGAAGATGTGATCATAGGGAAGTGATCCATCAAAACCCTCAGAATCCAGACGGTAAGCCAGGTCATGAGCATGACCATGAACCTCAAATGATCTCTTGTTCTCCACTTGTCTATGTTTCCAGCTCTCGAGTTTTGAGCCACTGAAACAAGAGTCTTTGCGGCCATGTTCACCGTGTACATGAAGACTGAATGGAGAAGACTCGAAGGTCTGTTTTTGAAGCCATATAATTCCATGTCTAAATCTGCTTCCATGGTTCAAGTTGAGATAGCTAGGAGGATCTTCTTGGTGCCTTTCAGGGAAAAATTTGAAATGAGCCCAGAAAGTTTGTGTTGACACGTAATGTAATTTTGATCGGCAAAATATGGAATTTATAGAAGTTTTTTTTGTAGCTTTTTTGCACGCTATTAATTACCACCGTGTTGACACTTATCTACTCTTTAAAACTAAAACCAGGTGCCTAATAACAAAGGGATACCACTGTTTCATTAATTTACACCGACCTCCCCTCACATTAGTTAAAGTTCACGTCAGCAAGGGCCCATTTGGAGGACCCGCGATTTTGTGGGGATAGATTAGAAATTGTCCATCCCACAAAATCCAACATTTGGGCTCGACAAGCAAAGAGAAGTTTTCCTTTCCAGGCCCAATCGGACCCCACATAATTACCTACATGAGCAGGATTTTGGTGGGTTTCAGGAATCTCGCATGAGCGGGATTCTCTCTTTTTGTTTTATTTTATTTTTGTATTTAAATTTTTTAATTAATTTTTAATGTTGTATAAAAAAAATAATTTTTAGTAAATATAATAAATTAATATGATAATATTAAATATATTTATAATTATAAATTTTGTTTAAAATAGTTTTATAAATTCAAATCTTTTAATTTTATTTTAAAATGTATTATATTTAATTAGTTTCTATTTTTATTATTTATTATTTACATTAAATTTATTTAAAGATAATTCATTATTTTATTTAAAAATTGATCAAATTAAATTAATTTCGCTAAATACAATCTGATCTCAATTGCACCAAGCATGTTACAGTGTTTATCCAATCTCATCCAATCATATTAAATATAATCCTGTGCACCAAACGGGGTTTTTTAAAATCTTTTTAATCTTAATTTTAAATTTTAAAATAATTAAAAAATTATGAAAAATGCTAAACAATAATAGATCTCTAGCATCCATTTCCAAGATGCATATGGATGATAGAAATCTAATAAAAACAAAAATTTTAGAAAAGTAAAAATTTAGAAATAAAATAATAATAATAATAATAATAATAATAATAATAATAATAATAATAATAATACGAGATGGATCTCTTGAAATGAACAATAGAGATAACAAGAAAATTAAAAAACTGAAAAACAAAAAAACATATAATATATATATATGAAAATTAAAGGAAAAAAGATGATAGAGATCAGGTTTCCATTTACTATCATCTAAGATGTCAATAGAGGTAAAGGTTCCACTACCTAGGATCTCCATTGTTGGTAAAGATCCTAGGTGATAAGATCTCCATTGTCAATGGAGATATCATCACTTGGGATCTCCATCCAGGGATGAAGATACCACTACTAGGTTTTCTACTTGATGGAGATCCCAATCAACAAGACCTCCATTGAAATAATGATCTCCAATATTATGATAGAGATCCTAATCGATGGTTGTTGGTGAACTGGATTTGCATAACTTTTTTCATTTTCCAAATTATTAGTTTTCTTTTGTTAGGGAGGAAATTAGCTTCATAAAATTAAAATAGACTCAAATCATAAAGCCCATTAAAAAGTCAGCCAAGGGAGCTCAGGGAGGAAGCCTGATCAGCCAATAAGGGATTTCTAGGGGATGAATCTAGGGCCAGTCTATAGGATAAGTCCAAAGGGAAAGCTTTAAGAGAAGGGTTCGAAGGGGCACAATGGCATCCGACCCAGTCATTATAGGTGGGCACGGATCAAGTCGAGTTGGTTTTGGATAAAATTGAACCGAAACCCACTATTTTTAGGTGTTCCAAATTGGAAATCGACCCAACTCGATTTAGGGAGGAAAATTTGACCTTAACCAACTAGTGTTGGGTGGATTTGGTTCTATCTATTTTCATTGGTTTCACACAGATTCAGTAGTTCATCATCAAAATCCAAATTAAAAAACCAAGATAATCCTGTCTGTATCAATTCCAGTGTTCCACAATAAAAATTAATAAAGAAGAGGGGAAAATATTAAACCAAGATCATTCTTTCTGTATTAATTCCATAATAAAACCAAGATCATCCATCTTGACATTAGACCAAAATATCCAAGACAAGGGACAGAAAGATAGACCAAAGGGAAACTCCACCTTGAAATTCAAATAAGCTTTCTTGTCATATAACAAACCTTGCACTGTTAGAGGGGTGTGAAGTTTAGGTCTGACAATAGGCCTATGTGAGATAGACACCTAGGATGATAGGGCCTAATCTGTAAAGGAAAAAGGAAGGGCCTAGAATTGACCACGTGTACTTATGTTAGAGGGAACAGAGAAAAGAGGGCTAACCGATCAAGTGCCCTTTTGTCAGAATGATGAACAAAAGAGTGTCACGTGTCCCTATGCAGAGGGGATAACAAAGAGAGCCAACCGATCACGTGCCCATTTATGATAACAACGAATGAGATAGCGTCATATGTCTTTGAAAAGGGACATGTAGAGGGAATCGATTGATCATGTGTGTTTTTGTCAGAACAGCAAAAGAGAGAATGCAACGTGTCCCTTTGTTAGATAAGACAACAAAAGAAGCTAATCGATCATATGCCCCTTGTCAGAAGGACGAATGAGAAAGTCTTACGTGTCTTTACATTGGAGGGGACAACAAAGGAAGTCGACAGATCACGTGTCTCTTTATTAGAATAGTGAATGAAAGAGTGTAATGTATCTGTGTATTAGAGGGGACAACAAAAGGAGAAACAAGTCTTGACCATGAGCATGTAGCTTTTGGTCATGGCTCAGGAAAGACTTATAAGCATGATTCTTGCGGGTAAGGCTGGTGAGAGGTAGCAAAGATGGAAAACAAGCCTTGTTCTTGCGGTTGATGCTCTCCAATGAGTTACGAGCGTTGACAATAAGGGAGAGGCTCACAATGATGAATTCTAATATGCGTATCTGAGTCTATAAAATATTGTGCTATGTATAGAAAACCTTGTAGAAAATAATTCGAATCGAACATCAATTGCAGTAGAATATCTTGGAGAAAATAATGTGATACAAAGTGATTTTCAAAGTAAAAAAATCATGTCATTCAAAGCATCAATTAACATGGAGAGAATCTCGCGATTTGTACAATTAATTGGGAGAAAAAATCTTGTCCCTCAGGCCTACAAATATTGGTTTTACAATGTAAAATTCATTGAGTAAGGAGGTAGAGAGCAAAAGCGTTGCAAGCCTATGACAGAGGTTTAAAGGTGGGTTGAACGACTGGTTTCAGAGCAAGAAATTATTTTATTTTGAGAGCCCCTCAACTAGTTCTAGCGACCTCAACCACAAATCTGTAGTAGCCATTGGAGACACTTTTAAGGAGCCAAGAACAGTTCATCATCAATATTTTGGAGGAATACTTCAATATTATCATAGATAATTTTTGAAACAACAAAGAAGAGAGGGAGACTTAAGTTGGTGGAGTCAAATCTAGCCATGGGAATGAGGGGAATCACTCTATTTTGTGAGAAATTCTTTTACTTTTCGACTTTATTAGTTTAATTGATTTTTTTGGATTATTTCTTGGGATTATTATGTTGTAAATTGATGATGATAAACTAAATCTAAGATTGAGGGTTACAATGTAACCCTAACCATGAAACTCACCTTTATAATATTGTTTTTAATTAAATTCTCATTAGTATGTTCTATTCTATTTTGTGTGCAATACTCTTGAATTAACTAATCAATAGTTTAAGAGATTAGGTGACCATGAATGCACTTGGAAAAGACATTAATGGTTTAGACCTGAATAGGATGGCAAAGATTGCAAGAGATAGGAATATACTTGTGTGGTGTGTGGTCATAATAAATAGTTGATACATAATGTGCTTAAGTTAACTGATAGTCGTAAGAATATAGTCAGTAAAGTGATTAGGTAAGCCCACTCAATCATTCGGAAGAGGCTTGTGAATACTTTAGAAATACTCGATCAATCACATGATGGGAAAAAATTAACAATGGTAGAAATATAAATTGAGTGAATTCATAGGGTGAAATTGTAACTCAAGAATCTAGTCTCCATTGGTTGTGATTTAGTTTAATTATTTGTTTCTTTTTATTTTTACTTTATGTCATTTTTTATTTTAATTTCAAAGTTTATTATTTCGATAGTTTGGATAAGGTTTAGTCTTAATCGGTTTAGTAATTGATGTATGTAATTTAGGCAATTCTCATGAAAACGATACTCTACTCATCATGTATTACTTGTAAACCGTTTACACTTGCACATTTTTCCAATATGTATATTTTGTGCACTAGAAAATAACCATCATAGTTATCCCTTGATTTCAAGTGGTGATATAGTCAAGTCTCATTCTACCATCTGCCTATTTTGTAGGAAGGAGTTCCAATAGGCTAGTATTGATTGTGCACGAGTCAAAGTAGGAACAATGGTTCTTGGGCTTGGATTGAGTTGACCAAATTACTGGGTCATCCTACCACAATGTGCTTGGTCCTTTGAATCATGGGCTGGATCAACCAAATCATTGGACTATCCATTCGACATGTACTTTGGACCTCTAGATTTGAGTTGACTGATCTACTGGGCTGGTCTACCATGGCATAATTTGGGCCTGTTGTGGGCTTTATGATTTTTGGTCACTACAATCTAAAGGCAAAACAAACAGTCTTGCAACTCAATATACCAATCAAGAAACAAAGATCACTAGAGAGATCACCATCGACCTGAAAACGAATCATAACAAATGGTGCTTTGGAAGAGAAGCTGAGGAGAACAAGGTCAAAGGAGGTAAACAATAGAGTGATCACTACAAAACCAGAGTTCAGGAACAAGGTAAGAAGATATAAAGTCTTCGATGAAGTTTCAAGCTGATCATATATGAGTGATGATAATAGATATAGTTAAGATGTGCATGCACACAGACAGATTTCTATAGATATGGTTCCGCTTTTGTTTTGTTGTGGGAAATTTACAGACAACTATTATACAGACAGTTGCATAAAAAACGTTATTGTCACAGATCAAAAAATTAGGGTTGATGGGGAGGCACCTTGTTTTTTGACTGGTCCAGCATTTTTTTTTCTCTATATTCCAAAAATAATATCACCATAATTTGTGGGAGAAATTCGATAATTGATGAATCCAATAATGTTTATATGTCATTATCACGGTGTAAAATTACTGCAATATTGCTCCACATTCATGATCATGATCATCATAATTATCATTTCTCATGGCATTGCTCGCAACTGGATTGCATCTATAAATATTATGAGTGGAAAATGTATATGTATGCAAATGAATAGATATATGTAAAACATAACTGATCATGGTAGTGTGCCTGAACATATATTGATTGTTAACTAACAAGCTAGGTCAAATGCTATGGTACTTGTCCAATTAGAGTGACACATATCCTAGATAAGAAGTTGTTTTGGGGTCCAGAATATTTCCAAACTGCAGGATTTAACTGTGGAAATGTTTTATATTGGTTGAGAAATAGTAGAAAGCGATTTCTATAAATATATTTGCTTTTGTAAATAACATCATTAAAAAAAAAAAAAAAGAATTATAATGAGGATAAGTTGACTAGACTCGTTGTACCAGATCACTAATGCCAAAGCCACTCTTCACGTATAGCACAAGATATTTTGTATTAATTGTGATCTATTTATTGGACAAAGATTTGTTATCAATTTTTTGTTTGTGTTAATCTTTTTATGAGAGGAATTTAAATTTGAGTAATGTATAAGAGAGAAAAAATAAAACAATCTTAACCACCTATTATTTTTTATACTGATGTTTCACTAGATTATCCAAGATTAACAAAAAAAAATGAGAATCCTTACTCCTAATTGAATTAGATTGAATCCAATCCAAATTATAATTAAATCGGATTTAGATTATAACCGGATGGAATCAAGTAATAAATTTTGCAAACTATAATGTATCCAATTTGTCGCATACCTCTAATCGAAAAAAAAAAATTTGCACTAACCAATGCTCTCATATTAAATGTTCTTGGTTATTATGAAAAATGAATCTTATAAAAATTGTTATAGTTGATACATTATCTTTTTGGTGGAGGGTGGGTTGGTGGTATCATTTTCTCCTACTTGTCACCAAGCTGTTTCTAATAAATGCCTGTTCCAAGACACAAATGGGTCCATTAATTCGTAACCCAAAGCATGGACTCATCATTTTAGAGTAAATAAAAATAATTCGATGTCATTTATGAAAAGAACTTTAGTATGAAATATTCAATCCATTCAACTTATATATATATATATTTTAAATAGTAAATCATTCTATTCTTAATATATAAAAATTAAAATATGTTTAACATTTGAAAAACAACATAATTATTGTTACACATGCCTTAATATATTATCAAATATAAATTTAATTGTCAAAATATATAAGTGTCAAATCATAACATAGAGTCTTTCCAAAAAATAACTGATGTTCCTATTGTAAAGCTCAGTTGTCCTTGTAACCCTCCATAGGCCGTGCTTCAAAGCCCCCACCTGCTCTCTTTTCAAGTGAATAGGGCATGTAGGTTCCAAGAATTCTATCCCACACGACAAAAAAGGGTTGTGAAAAGTTGTACTTGCTGCCATAAAGCTGATGGTGGACATCGTGGTATGCAGTATTGTTTCTAAAGAACATTTGGAAGAGGTTTCCAGGAAGCCATAGCCCAGAGTGGTCATCCACTGATTTGATGATAGCAAAGGAGAAGAAAAAGATGGAGGACCGAGATGACATACCAGAGAGGAGAAAAGATAAGACTCCTCCAACTGTGTCGATGAGAAGCCCCTCCACAGGGTGATTGTATAGAGCTCCAAATGCATAGGGGACAACAAGCCTGTGATGTAGAGAATGAATATGCCGACACAGAAACTTGTTGTGGTGCATGTATCTGCGCATAAAATATTGCCATGTATCCATTACGAACATGGCCATGAGAAACTGCCTAGCTAAAACAATTAGGGACGAGGGTTGATCAGCGTTGGCCTCGGTATCAGATCCTGTTACCTGTGCAAAACCAACATTCCACCATCAATGATTAAATAAATCTAGTTTCTATATATATAGGGAGAATTCTAATTTTCCCTATTCTTTAATGCAATCGCTAATTACTCCCTCTAATTTTTTGAAATTCTATTTTCCCCCTTCTTTTAACTCCATCAGGTACCAGTGAATTTTGACAAGGATAGTATGCGAAAAGACTAAATTATCCCTCAATTATAGAAAAAAACTTTAAAATATAATTTAATAGAAATAAATTTAAAATGTAATTAAAAAATAGTCATATTAATTTAATTTAAAAATATTAATATTAATTCAACTTACTATGAGATTTCCACCGTCCATCACCATGATGGACGGTGGACATCATTTCAAAAAATAATCAAAAATAAAATTTAAAAAAAAAAAAAAAAAAACTCAAAAAAAAAATTTTTGGGGGAGATCCAGATTGGATTTCCACCGTCCATCAAGATAGACGGACGATTGAGATCCAATCTGGAGATTGGATGGACGGTGGAAATCCAACCTCTAACTGATCATCATCGACACAACATCATCAAAATCGTCTCATTCATCATCTAACTGATCATCATCGACACAACATCAAAATCGTCTCATTCATCACCATCTTCAACATCATCCCATTCTTCACTAACATCAATATTATCAACATCAACGCAAATTTATCAACATCAACACAAATTTATCACCATCATCAACAAATTTTAAAAATTTAAAAACTTAAAAAAAAGAAAAGAAAAGAAAACTAGATGAAAAACAAATGAAAAAAAAAAAAAACAAATGACAAACAAATTTTATGTTCATCTGGTAAGATAAAGATCGTCGATAATCTAGGAAAAACCAGATCGTTGACTTCTAGGTTTCAAAACCCAAAGAATCAGATCTGAGTTTTGAAACCCAAATTTGGAAAAACTTCTAATGAACCCGAGTGACTTGGGTTCATTCGAAGACGAATTGATAGAACCCAGATGTCATCTGGGTTCGACGAACTTGGATTTCATTTGGGTTCATCATCAAACCTAGATGATGATAGGGTTTGAGAATAAGATAAGAAGAAAAGTAAGAAAAGAAGCAGAAGAAGAAGGAGAATAAGATAAGAGGAAAATGAAGAAAAGAAGTAGAAGAAGAAAGAGAATAAGAAGAAGGAAAGAGAGAGAGAGAGAGAGAGAGAGAGAGCAATGATCAGGTGGATGAAAATTAATTTGTTTTTTTTTTTTTAATCAATTGATCTCCATCGTCCATCTTAAGATTGATGATGGAGATTTTGATGAAAAAAAATTTATTAATTTTTTATGAATTTTATTTATTTATATATATATTTTTTAAAAATTTTTAAAATTAATCTCCATGTTCACCTTAAGATGGACGATGCATATCTAATTAAAAGAATTTTTTTAACTTATTTTATAATGAATTAACGACTTTGTCCTTCTTGATTAACGGTTAAACATTAACTTTTAACTAGGGGTGGCAATTTGGAACTCAACACGACGGATCAACACAAATCCGACACGATAATTACGGGTTAAGGTTGAGCATTAACGAGTTGGGTAAATTAATGGGTCAACCCGTTTAACCCGTTAACTTATTGTGTCAGGTTCGTGTTCCTTTAATTGTATTACGGGTTGACCCATTAAGGAGGATGAAATGGTAATTTTACATTAAAGGGTGTTTATGTAATTTTACTAATAATATATATATCTTTGAAAATCACAACCCTACAATTCCCTTCTCATTTCATCGCTACTTTTTTATTTCTCTCCTGCAGCAGTCGACTACTCACGCTTGAGTAGCAGCCGCGCGATCCTCCGCTCACACACACCGATCTGCTACCACCTATCGTCTCACCTCCGCCGTCCAGCATTTTCTCCTCACGCAGCGTCGTCTCCTCGCAGCATCTGCTACTATCATCTCCTCCGCATAGCTTCTTCTCGCCCAGCCGTGTCGTCTCGTCAGATCTGTTGCCGTCGCCACAACCGTGTCACCTCCACCGTCCAGCATCTTCTCCTCGCGCAGTGTCATCTCCTCGCAGCCATATGCTACTGTTGTGTTGCATCTGCATCTGCTACGTCTCCTCTGCATCTACATATGCTACTGTCATGCCGCTTTGTCTCCTCAGACATGCTGCCGCCGCGTCGCGTTGTCTCTGCCGTGCAACTCATTCTCTTCGCACCACGTTGTGTCTGGTGCCGCCGCGCCGTGTCTCTGTTTTTAATTTTTTATATTCATTTGTGTGGATGATTGTATTTTTATATTTTGGATGTGTTTTTATGTTTTTGATTGTATTTATGGAAGATTGTGTTTTCATGTTTTGGATTAAAATTGTGGATGATTTTATTATTAGTTTTAAAATATGGATGATTATATTTTGAGGTTTTGAATTGGATTTGAGTATTTTAATGTTATTTTTTATTAGATGTGAATTAAAATTTAAATGTATTAAATATGGTTAAATTTATAAACGGGTCAATTAACGGGTTAGTTAAACGATCCGTAACTAAACGGGTTAATCATGTCGTGTTCCTGTCGACCCATTTATTATCATGTCGTGTTTGTGTTGATTGAGTTCAACCCGTTTACTTATCGTGTCGTGTCCAACTCGACCCGTCAACCTGGATTGCCACCCCTACTTTTAACATCCAAATTGATGGCAAGGGGTTTCTTTCGCTATTTTCTTAAACAACAGGGGGTTTTTTGGGCTATGTTTATAAATTAGAAAGGGGTCCTTAGCGATTTCTAAAGTTAGGAGGCTTTTTTGCTATTATATCAAACTATAAGGCAGAAAATAGAACTATCCCTTCCATATAAACATTAACTATAATGGGCACAACATAAATGAATACCTGTATATAAACAACGATTAATGTAAACAACAATTGATGTCAACAATAATAGATGAAAAAAAAAATAACAGTAAAGACAGAAAACAAAGAGAAAAATTCAAAATTATCCAAATTAAAATAAAAAAAATGTTTTTAGTCAATTCCAAGGAAAAATTTGTTTTTAACTTCTTAAACAAATTAACTGCATCTAGTATCTCTTATTGATCAAAATATCCTTGAGCATGATGGTAGAGCCTCTTGCCATGGGAGAACCTCGCATGACGAGAGGCAAGCACAATGGATTCTTTCGTTACGATGGCTCTCCTATTACGCTTGAGAGTCTTGTCACGCTTGTGTGTGATGGGAGACAAGTGTGACGGAAGTCACACTCTTTCTGTCACGGTATTTTTGAAATTTTACTCACAATAGCTTTTTTTGAATCACAAAGTATTGAGTGTAATTTATTTGTTTGGAGGGATAAAAATAAATTTTCTTTTGAGAGAAGTAAAGAATTTTGGTTTTGAAATGGGTAAGTTTTTGAAATTTCCGAAAAAAGGAAAAATAAGACACAGTTGGCAGCAGGTTATGATGCCAAATAAAGCAATACAAAAATCCCCTACAAATACCATCATTCACATTGGCTATTACATTTATGAGAATGTAGAGTGAGGCTGTGATACAAAAGTACAAAACTGCATAATTTAAGTAGCTGATTCTATGATATTTAAAATTAAGGAACACGTTTCTTTAACCAAACTCAATATGACATTTTTCTGCTATTCTCTTGTGAAAATGAAGGGCATGTTATGTTTGTTAGGCTTAATATCTTTTGTTTGATGATTTGATCTATATCTATTAATTTGTCCTTTATTCAAATGATTTGTTCGAATGATTCTTTATTTGCCAAATTAGCAGAGGCTGGAAGAATTTCCTAATAAAACCTAGCAGGAGAATTTTCCATCACCATGGAAAACTATTATTCGCAATTCTCCTTTGGGGGTTCGACTGAGCTATTTTTACTCGTATCAATCTCCAAAACTATTCTTTTCTGGATCACTTTCTCTATCAAGCATAAGCTTTCCAAAGTCTCAAGATGAAGAGCTGAGGCTTTTTTTTTTTTTTTTTTTTTTTTTTTTTTTTTTTTTTTTTTAAAAAAAAAAACTACATATGGTGAACTAGCTAATGCCATAAAATTCCGATACTTTTAAGGCTCCAACCAAACTAAATAAATATCATAATTACAAAACAAAACCAATACAATTTCCATAATTCCCACGGCCAATTAATGACCAAGCTAAGCCGTATAAATACATATCTTAAGCGCTCACATACAACAAAATTTGATACAGCCCTTTGCCTGTATACAAGTATGCAAAATTTGGATTCAAATTATTGAAATTGGCTACAACTAAAACAACCCCACAAATAACTTCCAAAACCAGAGACCTAAAATCTCATATAACAATCTTCCAAATCATAGCCAAACATTGCAAATCAAGAAAACCAAAAGAAAAAAAAAAAAAACAAAAACAAAATTAACCTTCCAATTTTAATAAATCAACCATCCAAGAAAATAAAAAACATATAGGGAAAAAAAAAAAAAAGAATACCGTGAACAACAGAATGGAGACGATAGCCTGAAGCAATTGTTGAAGAAGAACACCTCTGACAACGGCAGCTTTGGAGACCAGATTCTTCTCATCCTCATCTTTTCTAGAGTGCAACCTATAATTCTCCAACCCATTAAAACATCCAAGAATTACATATATTCCTGAATATACACCCAATACACTACTATTGGTACAATTGTCCCTAGCAACTCATCTGATACTCCAATCTCCATCCTCGCCATTCTATTCAAGCATCACAACTCTCCCTCCCCTGCACTTTCCCAAATGGACTCACCTTTATATGTTTATTACAAATTACCAACCTCTAGTTAGTTTAGACTAGTCAATGATTAATCAACAGATAGTCAATTTGAACACATATGGGGATGTTTTTGTCTTTTGACCATACTTTAATCTTTTATAATTAAAAAAAATTATAATTAATTTACTTGTGTTGTCATGTTAAAGTTTGTGGTTAGACTCCGGGCTAAACCCCAACTCATGTAGTCTCTAAAATGTTTCAACCAAGCATTAGATTTTCAATTGACTAGTCTCCGGTTGATCAGATCTAGATAACAAAACAAGTTTCTTTGTGGAATGTACGTGACTGTTAGTTAATATGAGAAGTAAACTTTGCTTTTTATCATACGCTGCTTGATCTAAGATTTCAAAACAAATGCCACATGTAAATAATTTTTTGTACTTGAAGCTGCCCATTCATTATTTGAATTACTAACTGATAACACGATTAGCATTCATTATTCAAATGACCTAAAAGCTATTTGTTTTTTCCACTTATAACTTAATGATGTCGAATTGCATCAATGGAACTGTTTTGTTTGTGTTTTTATGTGGTTAAACTACTTAAAACTACCCAAAAATAATTGGGGGAAAAAAATTATACTTCTTGATTTTCAACTTAATTATAAATCATTTAATTACATTAAAATATTCTATTATAAGTCTATCTTCCCCAAAATAATATATTTTTAATTTTATCCTTATTTTATATTATAAATATTTTTTCCTAATACTTATATGACATATATATATTTTATAAAAAAACCCTCTCATCCCAAAATTTTTTAAAATTGGATTAATACATTTTAATTACAATTTAAACATTTACTTTTTTTTGTTGCTTTTTAAATATAATTCAACTTATACATAATTTCATTTTTTTATTTAAATATATAAATATAATTAATTCCGTTATACTTTTTAATCATATTTTAATTATAAATAAATATTACAAATAATTATTTATGTTTTTTTTTTGTTTGTATTATATTAAATAAAATTTCATAATAATTACTAATAAAAAAAGTATCAATATCAAATCACTAATTTTCAGATAATTTTAATTTAAAAAATAATAATAATAATTTTACAGTACATTCGGATGTGAGAAAATATATATATATAATTTAAATTTTAAGTTTCAATCACTATTTAGTATTTAATAAATTTCATCACTGTTTGGTAGATAAAACAAAACAAACTGGCTCCCTAGAAGTGAAATTGCTGACCGGCCCACCACATGTGACAACACAAACGAAACACAAGGGACTGCATTGTTGGCCGAGTCAATCAAGTACTGCAATTTAGACTGACCAGTTGCTAGTTTTTGAGCAATCGGCGCACTAAAGGTCACCTTCATTTCTGAAATTGAAAATGAAAATAACAATACACAACCAAAAAAAAACTACAAAAGTCAAACAAAAAAATTTGCTCCTTATATTATTATTTAGAGTAAATTACAATTTATTTATTCAATTTAAGACTATGTTCAGACGGAGCAAACTTTTTGATTTTGTTACAATTAGCCTCCCTGCCGTTAGCTCATCTCCGTTAGAGTTAATTGATTGAGAGGTAAAATTATCTTTGGCTTTATTTTTAAAAATTTTTCTGTTTAAATAAAATTTAAAACTTTAAATGAAATTTAATCAAATCTCCATTGATTAATTTTAAAAATTAAAATTAAAATTAAGATAGATGGTGGAGATTAATTTTTAAAAAAATAAAAAAATTATAAAAATTACAAAAATCAAATAAAATTTTTTTTCATCATATGGAGATTAATTTGAAAACAGTTAAAAAATTAAATAAAATAAAAAATTTAAATAAATTTTGTTAATTCAATCCCTTTCATTGTCTCTCTCTTCTCACTCAAGCCTAACTTTATCTTCAACCAATAACAAAGTCAAGAACTGTTCTGGGTTTGATCTTCAACAAAATCTAGTCATTTTCAACAAAATCATCAAAATCTAGTCAAAATAAGAGACGAAAGGCAGTTTTTTTTTTTTTTTTTTAATCTAACCCTTAATTGTTTTGGATTCAATTGAACTTAAAACTTCATGTTTTGGGTTCGATCAAACCTAGAACTTGATCTAACCTAAACATCTTCATGTTTCTTTTTAAAATAATAGAGTTGAAGAGAGAGAAGGGAAGATGCATTGAAAGAGAGAAAGAGAGGGTTGAAGGTGGAGAGACACACACACAGTGACTGGGTTCAATCATCTGCAAACTTCAGCTTCATACATCTACAAAACATTTTCAATCGAACCCAATAAATCATCTACAAACACCAACAAACCTTAAAAATCATCAAACCCATCATATGCAAAACATCATCAAACCCAATCAATCATCTGCAAACATCTTCAAACCCTTTTAGGATGAACCCCATCGCCAAACCTCATATGGGTTCGATTACAACCCAGATTCATCATCTGGGTTCGTCCCAAATGATGCATTCAAAGAGAGAGAGAGAGAGGGTTGAAGGTAGAGAGATAGAGAAAGAGAGAGATGGTTATTTTTATTTTTAATTTTTTTAATTATTTTTAAATATAAATTTATTTTTTATTTTTAAATTTTTTAGTTTTCTTTTTTCAAAATAAAAGTTTAGGGCATTTTCGTCTTTTAAACACATTTACACTGTTGATCTACAAATCTAACAGAGATGGACTAACAGCACTACAATAAATCTTATTTTTTAATATGAGCTTGAGTGTTAATAAGGAGCTGAATATATTTTTCAAAAAAGAAAATATTTTATTTTCTTGGGAAATCAGAAGAAGGGAACAAAATTGATGGGGTCAAATTTGATTATTGTAATTTGCAAGTTGGTTAAAGAAATTACTAGTTTTGTTCAAAACCGGTTGTTTTGACCAGATTCCTAATTGAGTGGGAAATCTTATGTTAATTGTGTTTAAGTTTCGGATTTCCTAATTGGGTGGGAGTTTAAATTTTAACTAATTTAAAATTTAAATTTCCTAATTTGATGGTGTTTTGAAAAAAAGGAATAAGATCTTTTTGAATCATAAGTTGATATTTCCTGATTGATGGTCAATCTCTATATATAGAGGGTTAGGGTTTTACATTAAAAACTAACCACTCTCATTCACTTTTTGCCACCACCTCTTGTGTGTTTGTCTATCTTGGCTGTGTTGTTACTCAAAGAACAAGTATCGTGACTGAAACAATGAAGGTGACATGAGGATCGGTCAAGTCTTCAACTCCAATCAGAAGGTCAAATCACACTAGAACTGTCTATAATGAACCAAGTATAACTTTCGTGGACCTTAGTGAATCAATAGAGGTCGACAATCCACCTCAAGAACAACCTGTTCAAGCTTCTACATTGCCTCCACCACTAGAACCTACTCTAGTAGTAACTGAGACAAAAGGAAAGCAAGCAACCAACAATTCCCTCATCATTTTCTTAAGAGGAATCACAGTCCAGCTTAGAAGATGAAGGTTCGAAGGAATCATCTAGTAAGGAAAAAGGGTCTGAAGACAACCCTAAACCCATTTCTAATAAATGGCAGTTTAAGAACCTAAACCAGTTCCTATAAAAAACGCAGAACCTACTCCTGAAAATGGTACATTTCTTCTAAGGCTTGCTCTGTTAATTTCTTTAAGAATGAAAATGAAAACATGTTTAAGGTGTACCAAAGCAGAAACTTTATTGTTGAGAAAAATATTAAAGTGATAACTTTTAAGCCTTAAGGTGTTATAGGAATAGAAATTGATGAATACTGTGACAAATATCAAAAGATATGTGCCTAGGATTGTTGAAAAATTTTATACTAACATAATTGATGAGAAGAAGGATGTGTTTGTAAAACACTAAGTGTATGTAAGAGGTTATATGTATGATTTTTCCTCTTAGGCTATTAAAGACTTTCTTAAGATCTTCAAAACCTAGTTTGTCTCTGAGTTTGATAAATAGTACGAAGAGGATGATGTAACAACTAAGCTACAAGGATAGATTAGTGACTGGCCTGAATCAAATTCCTTGAAAACCTCTAGTTTGATTTTGAAGTGCTCTATTTTGCACAAGATTGTCATGACCAATTGGTTATTAACCATTAATTGTTCCAAGCGACAGATCAGATAACTTTATTTTTAGTTGATATTGGTACAGATGTTAAGACTAACTTGGGAGCTATCGTCTATAATTATATCACTTATTTTGCAGATGGGGAGAAGAAAGCACAAAAGCTTGTGTTTCCTTGCTGGATTACCAACATGTTACAGAGTCAACATCCACTGATTCTTCCTAATGAGACTATTATTGGTGGTTAGTTCTAACCTTGTTCTATTCAGGTTAAAGTCAAGAGTTACAGACGATGGAAAAGGTAAGGAATCATCAAAGAGAAAGAGGATCAGTTCACACAAGAAGAAAAAAGCTTTTTCAATTTCAACCTCCAAGCAAGTTGTTCAGCAACCTATAGTGAGCAATATACTTGCTTCAACTAGCACTCAGATAGTAGGTCCCTCAAGTGCAATAGCTCAGCCTATGGAGTCTTCCTTGGAAAGGTTGGAAAAGGTATATTAGCAGTTACTTGAAAGATTAGTAGGACTAGAAGCTGCTTACAAGTTATTTACATCAACACCACAATCCAAGTCTAAGAGAAGGAAACATTGAACATGTTTGTTCAATGAGTTAAATTGTTTTCAGATTGCTCTAGTTGTTGAACTTTATTTTTGTTTGTGGTTTGTTTTGTTTAAATTGTTAGGTGAATGTTAAGATAGGCTCCATACTTGTCGTGACATTACCCTCTGTGTTTTGTTTAAAACCCTTTTGTTTATCTTTTACAAGATGTTAAGAATAGAATCAAATCTGTTCAAATTTTCGATCTCTTATGTTTGAATTGGTCTATTTATGTTTTGTTTTGTTGTGATTACTTTGGCCCTTTTATGTCAAAAAGAGGGAGAAATGGTTGATTCATATTTGTTTCATATTTGTTTCTTTTGATTTTAGGGAGAATGTTTTTGGAGAAGTTGAGTTACAGGAGAGCTTAATGTTGATGCAAAGTGGGAGAACAGACTCAAGGGAAGTAGTTGTTTATTTGGAATCTCGATTGTGAAGTGAACTGGATTTGTTTAGCAGGAAACATGCTTTACATGATGTTTTGATTGGTAATATGGTTTTGCAATAGAAGATGCTAAAGGAGGAGATTGTTAATGCACATATGTGTAGTGCACTTAGTAGTTAGCATCTTATGTCTTTGAGCATTAGTGTATAACTTTGATGATTGACCTTGTTTGCGTAGCAAAACTCATGGAAAGCATATGTTTACATGGATTGTAGTATGTTTACATTCTGAGTTAATTATTGTCTAAGTTATAATATGCATGTTAGTGGTTATAACATTAGTTTTAATATTGTAACGAATTTTTCTTGACAGTTCACAGTGTAGTTCTGGTATGGTTTTTTGAATAATGTATGAAGTGTTTTATTCATGTTTTAATGATTTTTGTTTGACTTATTGAGTAATTATATGATTATTTAATATTGTTATTGCGATGAATAAAGTGCATAATTTCCTTATAGGTTTATATTAAATGGAATATCTTTTTATAAAGAAATTTCTTATTGTTGACTTGTGTAAATTGAAAAATATATTTCTATGGTTATGGAAAGTATTTATCTGTCAACTAAGGTTTATATTGCAGGAAACTTCAATCTTTTCTAGTTTATAAGTTTGGACGAGCAGAGATACTATTCCTTGTGCATTTGGTCAATGGAGACAAATAAGAGAAGTTTTCCTTCTTTGGTTTGATTTACTTTAACACAAATTTTATTTTCTATCATTTAGTTTCTAAAATAACTTTGAGGTCATTTTCTTGACAAACGAGGTGTGGCGCATATGGGTATATAAGGATAGGGAATAAAATGCTACTATGTGAATTTTTTGAGTGTGTAAGTAGTATGATACAAGTGCAGAACTTTGTGTGCTTATAGTTCGTGTTTGTGCATGTTGTTCGAGTGTAGAACGTTGATGAAAACATTTTAGAAACTACATGTTTAGGTGACTAAGAGGTTCTCAACTCTAAGTAGTTTATTGGTGAAGTTTTTGTGAGGGAAAACAGTGTATATTCATTGAGAGATTGAGAGATATTCATTGTAATATTTAGAGAGGCTTGTTCTTTAAGTTTGTGTGCTAGATTTAGGCTTATGAGGCTGGAGAGTCTAGAGTGAGTGCGTGTTGGGATAACAAGACGTTTGGCTATAGAGAGAGGTGACAGATTCATAGATTGAAAGAATTTCAAACTGCTGTCACTTATGAGGCAAAAAGAGCTTGCTGAAACAATGCTAATAGACATATACTTTATCTTGTGTCAATTTTAAGAGAGAGTCTTAGGTTGGATAAGACAAGTAGGTTATACATGTATATTCATTAATAGTTGATCTCTTTGGGTAAGGCCTTGTGAATGTAGAGTAATACCCAACCACGTTAAAAATGTTCTTATATGGATTTACTATTATTGTTTATTGTTTTGTATTACAGTTTACATATTATGACATATAACTCAAGTTACAACATAACATATTAAGTCATAACATTGAATAAATCCACACAGACAAAAATTAGTTAGTCTACAGCAAATAGACATTTTCACTTATAAAATGAGAACTCCCTAACTTTAAAAAGTTGGGGAAAACCAATCAAATTCATTTATTACATTATCTCTCATAAAATAAATTATCTCTCCTATTTAATTAACTTTTTAAAGTTAGAGAGTTTTCATTTTAAAAGTACCATATATATATAGTCATTTTAAAATAAGGACTCTCTTACTTTAAAAAGTAAGGACCAATCATTCAAATTCATTTATTACATTTAAATTAAATAGGAGAGAGAATTTATTTTAGGAGATAGAATGCAATAGATGAATTTTATTAGTTGGTCCTTAGTTTTTAAAGTAAGGGCATCCTCATATTAAAAGGACAATACAAATATAAATAAATAAATAAATAAATAAATATATATATATATAGTGGCGGATCCAAAAATCCATGTGAGAGGGGGGCACTTTTATATATAAATATTTTTTTGTAATGTTCCTTCAATTACTAGAAGAACATTATATGAAATAAAAATAGTTAAAATATATAACCAGTAGAGGATATTTAGTTTTACCCTTTATCATATTGTAAATAAAATTTATTAAAATAACATTCTCAATACAAGTACAAAACAAAAGCACACTAATTGTGAGTTGATTGTGTACTAGCTCCATTTTCTTAGTGAGAGAAGTTCAAATTTCATATTACTAAAAAAAAATAAATAAAAACTTAATTTAGAGATATATTTTTGTTATGATGACAGTTGCTATTCAGATTACAAATAAATATATATAATCAAACTACATATATTTATTATTAGAGTTACTAATCAGCTATATTTATAGTCTTTTATATAATAAATGTATGTGATTTATAACAAAGTAAGTAAAATAAAAATAAAAGATAAAAATAATTATATTCATATGAGTATTTTTATTTATGAATTTTATCATATAAATAGTTTATGTAAAAAAATATATATATTCACACCAATAATCATGAGTAAACCAAGACCTATTAAGATTAAATAACACTATATGTTTTATTCTTTAGATCATGTAAACATGATATAGTTTGTAATTAAAAATAATAATAATTGAAATGAGTATAATAATTTTTAAAGTCAAAATGTTTCAATTTTGAAGATCAATTTGTAATAATGGAATAAAAAAAGAGAGGGAAAAAAAACAAAGGGCAAAACAATAATTATAAGTGAATAAAAGAATAAATAAATAAATAAATAATAAATAATAAAAAAATTATAAAAACACATGATCAAAACGGGATTCAACCATCAGAGCCATTTTGGTTGTGTTTGATTTTGGCATTTTATTTATATGATATACTAAATGACTAAAAAGGAGAAAAAGCACAAACTTTTAGGTGGGGCTAGGAATCGAACCCGGGCCACCCGGTGATAGTGAGGGAAAAAGGAATGTGCAAACCATTAGCGCCACTCAATTAAAATAATGCAGGGTGCTCTTTCTCATATTTTTTCAAAGGTAATGAACAGTACATGTGGGTTTGTTGGCTTTCGAAATTGGGTTGTAAAAACAAATAACATAGATACTCACCAATCGATCAAATTTTCACACTTGAAGTGTTTTGACTTTGAAAACTTTTATAATCTACCATGAACTATGAACATTTTTTTCCTTTTTATATTTATGAAGAATTATCGTTAGTTATCATAAACTTTTTTTTTTTTTTCAATCGCAGACTATATATCATATTTGCATAAACTAATGACTAATTTTTCTTCAATTTTTCAATTTTACAAGTTTCCTTTACATTTCGTTCATAACTTAAATGTTATGAATTTATTTCTATACTTTAGTGATAATGTATAAACTCACTAGTGTTTAATGCTATTTTATGGGTTTTACTCGTTAAAAATAATAGAGGTATTATGACTAAATTTTAAAAATAAAAATATGTTTAATTATGTGTGAATTGCCACCTCTATTTATAATTTAAATAGTTAGTACACTTTCCTTTCACATTCGTGATAAGAGTTTGAGTTTCATAATGTATATTTAACATTATATATAGAGAGTTTTATTTCTCTTTATATAATAAATTTCATAAATAAAAAAAACTTATGAACTATAATTGTTTTTATCTTAATTATTTTTTATTTTATTTTACTTTATTATAAGTGTTCCTCTAATATAAACGACTGGGTCCTCCACTATATATATATATAGAGAGAGAGAGAGAGAGAGAGCAAAAAACATATTTGCATTACCAAACAGAGAAGTCAAGACAAATATTAGACAAATAAAAAAAAGAAAATTACTATTTACTAATTTTGTCTTAATTAAATTGATTACGGGCTTGAAACTTGGTAGTCAGCTTTAGCTTGACATTTGATGCTAACTAGCGACTAGATGAGCTTGGTTTGCATTACAAAGTACATTTGCATATTTGCATTACAAATAGAGAAGTCAAGAAAAACTAAAGTAATAGAAAAATAAAACTACTAACCTTGTGTGAGTCAAAATGATTCTAGCTTTAAAAACTGGTAGTTTTAGCTTTGGCTTGAATTTTCTAGCATATGTGAATTTCTAGGTTTCTAAAGAAAGCTTTTCATAGCAAATGATGTAGTTTTAGAGTAAGTAAACGATAGAAATTAATGAAGAATGAATCATGGCCGTACAATTTTTAAGTGCCACATTTCTTAAAAGCTTAGAGAAAGTTTAGCTTAGGATAGATCTCTATCCATTAAAATAATTATCTTACAATGAATGAGGTTAATGCCAGATCTTCTTTTCTATGTTAATATATACCTTCATGTAATACTCTACTTCTTGCCTCGTGTGGCTTATTTATTTTTCACCTGGTTTGTAGATGTTTATCTATTTATCATTTATGTTGCTTAGGCTGAAGAAATTACATTATTTATCATGGGGAATTTTCCCTTGTAGTCTATGGCAATAAACATTAAAATAGTTATTAAGTTTGAGTTGGTACTTTTTATTTATCAATTGCATCAATCAGAGAAGAAAAGCATGGGAGAAGATTAAGGCATGCCAGCTAGGTTGGCACCGAAAAGCATCTCTTCCCATGCCTATAACCCTTCAAGATGATAACTTTTATCAAAATAAAAACAAACAAAACAGAAAATGGGGATATAACTGAAACCCCAAGGTCAAACGAAATGGTTGAAAGGTAAGGGAGATATATCCCTATAAATAAAGAATTACAAGACTCCAGACAAATAAACCCACCACAACATCTTGAAAAGGAGAAAAGTTGATAGACCCTAAATAATTTGTGGTTTGATTACCTTGGCAATCAATACGACAACATAAGTTTGATAAGCGAAAAGTAGTGCAAACATCTATGCCAAGAGGAGAGAAACCTTCAAGGAACATTCAAAGAGCAAGTTGAAAGAAGAGAGTAACCCATGTTACAAGAGTTGTACTTTATCCAAAGTGATCTTCAATCATAAAGAAATTCCAATTGATCGTTAGATTTAATAACCATAGACAACTTTGCTTCAACAACATGCATGGTACACAAAAGATAGAAGTTCATCATGCCCAAGAAGACGAAGTGCTTACCCACTGGAAGACAAGAAGAGCTAGCATCTCTCTTTCCTAAGGCAAAAGAGAATTTGCTTCAGAAGATGAGAGAATTTCCACAGATGTACTTGTAGACAATTTGGAGATTGATCAGAAGTATCTAGCAGCGCCACAACCAATATAAAGAGTCAAGCTACTAAGCTAAGCTGCTATTGGGCTAGCAATTACAACTTCTCTCTAACTTTTATGAGTCTGCTTAAAATATTTTTCATGTTGGCTCTATTTGTGGTAAATCGCGGTACAATCTTTGGCCAAACTTAAGATAGATAAGACACATTGTTGTTTAACGGACCAATCTTTGTCATCTCTTCTTAGCAAATTGTTGTCTACAACTTCATAAGTGAACCATATAACGCCTCACTAATCCAACTTCTCAAGCTCATTTCCCCAACAAACATATCTTCGGTTGGCTTCTCTTTGTAAATGTTTCCATTAGCATTATACCGAAGCTGTAAACATCACATTCTCTAGATACTATTCCCTCTCTATTCCATATTCTGTTAATACAATTTGTTTTGTTAAGTTTAATCAATAAAACTAAAAACTTACAAAAAAATTAACAATAAAAGTAGGGAATTTAGAATAACCTGGTGCCATATAACCAATCGTGGCAGAGTGTGTGTGTGTGTCATTGACTCTTCATCAGATAAGAGCTTCACAATTCCAAAATCACTCAAATGTGCTACCATGTTTTCATCTAGCAGGACATTGCTAGGCTTTAAGTCACAGTGGACCATGGAAGTTGAATTTCCAAAATGAAGGTAGTCCAAAGCGGATGCAACATCTATCATTATGTTCAATCTTTGTAAAGTATCTAAAGAGTAGTTTTCGGGAATACAAACACTTCTCTAAGCTCCCATGTGGCATATAGTCTAGCACCAATGCTTTAAAATCCTCGTTTGAACAACTGCTAATGACTTTTACAAGATTCCTATGTCGAGTACCACACAATATTTCACATTCAACATCAAAACTCCTATTTACTTCTTCAAGTTGCAAATGAAACACCTTTATTGCAACTTCAGTTCCATCTAAAAGTCTTCCTTTGTAGACTGAACCGAAGCCCCCAGTGCCAAGTAGGTTGCTTTCACTAAATCCACCCGTTGCTCGAAGAAGTTCTTGGTAAGAAATTCTTCTCCACGTTGCTACTAGTGACATACCAATATCCTCATGATTAGGCAGTTTTGTGTTTACTTTCTTGACGCTTTATGAATAAGTATGAGAGTCAAGACAAGTATTGTTAATGCAGCAATTGCAGGCAAAACAATTCGGAGGATGAAAGTAGCCCTTGATTTCTGATGAGTATTCATCCTGCATGGTGGGATTTGCAATTGAGGTGAACCACACAATGCTTGATTCCCCCTAAATGACTCAATTGTGAAGTTGCAAACCGTCCTCCTCTAGGAACTTCTCCTCCTAGTCGATTAAAAGACAATTCAGATATTCGAGGTATAGGAGTTTCTCCAAGGACTTGGGAATAGCCCCGGAAAGATTATTCCTCGACAAGTCTAAGGATTCCAAGCTAATCATGTAACCCAATGATTCAGGTATCATCCCTTGTAGTCTACTATAACTCAAGGAGAGAATTGTAGATTTTGTAGGCCTCCAATACTGCTAGGGATGTCACTTGATAAGTTGTTGCTCGACAAATCAATACTTATCGCAACTTTCAAATTTCCAATGTCTAATGGAAGTGGGTCCGTTAGAGAATTTGATGACAAATTTAAGTCCAAAATGTCCCTAAGATTCCACAAAGTTGAGGGTTAATTGTGGAACATAACTTATTGGAGCCTAACCAGAGACTCCTTAAAGTGTGAGATTACCCAGGCACAGAGGGATAGAAACCAGAAAGCTTATTGTTGTGCAAAAACAATTCAGCCAAATTATTAAATGACAAAGATCATTTGGGATGGATCCTTCTAGTTATTATTTTGGAGATAAACACCTTGGAGTTTCTGCAATCTTTTGAGGGTAACAGGAATAGGTCCGGTCAATTGGTTGTTCTCCAAGTGTACACCATCAAGTTGTGTAAGTTGCAATTTCTTCTGGAATGTCACCAGTAATGTTGCATTCATACATCGTGAAATATTCTATAGAAATTGAAAGATTTCCTATGGAACTTGGAAGGATGCCATTTAGTGGATTTCACCCTAACTGTAAATATCGTAAACTTTTGCCAATTTGCCAAAGAAGAAAGAAAGCTCATATCTGAAGTTGCTGTCAAATAATTGGTAGACAAGCTGAGCACCTCCAGGCTTCTTAAGTTACCAATTCCGCGAGGAATAAAGCCTGAAAATGAGTTGAATCCCAAATCTAGTAAAGAGAGCTTGGAAATATTGCAATAGAACTGGGAATTGTCCCGCTAAAATAATTTTTCGACAACTCAAGTCCCTCAACGTTTGGAAGCTTAACATCTATGTCTGACGGAAGACTTCCTGAGAATCTATTACCACAAGTGAACGATAGTCAACGTTGATATGTTGAAGATTGCAGCTGGGATTTCACCGGGATAGGTTGCTCGTTGCAAGCCCCCAAACCTTTAGATGACGAAAATTACTGATTTCATATGGTACCTCACCTGGAAATGTGTGCAGGTGAATTACGAAATTATGAATTTTATTGAAAGCGGAAAAAAAAAAAGAAATCAAAGAAAATGCAATACTCCCCTTTATAGACAATAATTAGTCATGTTTAAAGTACTGTATGTTATTGAAGTTGATAGCATGAGATAAACTATATTGAACTGAATTGAATTATATCTAGTTTTGTTCTGCATTTGGATTGTGTATCACGCCATATATGCACTGTGCTAAAACTATATTTATTCCATCCGGGATCATATTTAATTTTAATATATTTTATGTGATAACTTAATAATATTTTAATAAATAATTTAAGATAAATGATGTTAAATAATATTTGATAATGTAATTTCTTTTTTAAATATCCACCACGACAATCATAAGTATAATCTAGAATACAATATAGTCAATAGCTGTTAATTTTTTTTTGAAAAAAAAAAAAGAAAATTATTATTGAAACCCATTACACTATAGTCAATAGCCAATTAAAGAAAACATTATTTAAAACCCCTAATATTTCTTACATCATCAAATTTAATCTTATTATAGACAATACATACATATATATATATATATATATATTCTACATTTACAGCTTGTACATTTCCACTTCTTTTTAATTAAATCATTTAATTTATTACTTTTTTATACCCTTGTCTTTATCTGGATACTCACTTTGTCTTATTATATAATTTTTAAAATTATTATCATGTTATATTGGAATTGCAAAAAATTATAAAATAAACTTTAACTTTAATAATATGTTAAATACACACACAAAAGTACAACATATTTTTTTACTCACATACACCAAAACTATATTATATATATATATATATTCGAGCCGATCTTATTATTATCCGTTTTAAGATTATAGACTATTAGATAATTGGCTTTGTCTATTAGTATCTTGAAACTGATAATAATAACATCAATTCGAATTGAGAAGATAATATATATATATATAATATATAGTGGGACAACATGTGAAATAAGTTGTGCTCTACTACAGTATCAATTTTAAATAATGTGTTAGATCATGTTTTAGTGTCACATCAAATGATAGACGATTAAATAATTGGACCTAAATTTTTTTAAAGTGAAACAAGCATTGTCTAGTAACCTAATTTAGTGTTCAAGCCAATATAACAAACATGTTTAATAGACACCTTATAAGAAATGTGACACTCATGTATGATCAATTCACTCTGTTTACGGAATTATAAACAACAGAGAAAAAAAAAAAAAATTAAACATACTAGGAGAGAGATTATAGTGTACCTGCTAAGTTGTTATCGCCAGATATAGTTCTTCTAGGATGGTCAACGTTCCCAATATCATTTGGTATTCTTCTCCAAATTGATTATGAGACAATGAAACAATTTGAAGATTCCTACATTGTCCACAAATTGTGTGGGATTCCACCGGTGAATTGATTGTAAGACATGTATAGTCCTTTCAAAGCAGGAAGATTTTGACCAATGTCAGACAGGTGACCCGTCAAGCTATTATTTGAAAACTCCAAAATAGTTAGGGAAGAAAGGTTGAAGATAGTTGAAGGAACAGGCCCTGATAATGAACTGTTGCTAGCGATAATAGTTTCAAGTTTGCAAGATTGCCCAGTTCTTGTGGAATTTGTCCTGCAAATTAATTAAATCAATATGTGTAAACATTTTTTTTTTTTTTATCATTTAACAAAAGTAGAAAAAAATTCTTATTCCAATTTTGTCCATAATATACGTCTAGGCTGCTTCATATCATACCTTCGAGATGGTTGAATCCAAGATATAAAACCCTTGAGATTTTAATATATTTTATTTGATAACTTAATAATATTTTTAATAATAATTCAACATAAATTATTTTAAATAAAATTTGATAATGTAATTTACTTTTTAAATATCCACCACGACAATCATAAGTATAACTTAGAATACAATATAGTCAATAGCCATTAATATATATATATATATTTTTAAAAAATCATTATTTGAAACCCATTGCGATATAATAGTCAATAGCCAATTAAAGAAAACATTATTTGAAACCCCTAATATTTTCTCACATCATCAAATTTAATCTTATTATAGACTGTATATGCATGTATATATAAATACATATATACATATTCTACATTTACAGTTTGTACATTTCCACTTCTTTTTAATTAATTATTTAATTTATTACTTTTTTTTATGCCCTTGTCTTATTTGGATGCTCACTTATCTATTATATAATTTTTGAAATTATTATCAAATTATATTGAAATTGCAAAAAAATTATAAAATAAAACTTTTAATTTTAATAATGTGTTAAATACAAACAAATGCAAAACTACATAAAATTTTTATTTCACACACACAAAACTATATATATATATATATATATAATTGACTATATATTAGTTATTATTTCATAAGTTTGAATTGATCTTATTATTATCTGATTCAAGATATAAACCATTATAATAATTGACTTTGTCATATTAGTATCTTGAAATTGATGATGATAACATCAATTCGTATTAAGAAGATAATATATATATATATATATTTATTTATATAGTGGACAACATGTGAAACAATTGTGCTCTACTGTTGTCATCAATTTAAATAATGTGTTAGATCATGTTTTAGTGTTTATGCGAATCAAACATTGTCCGATAGCATAATTTTAGTGTTCAAACCAATATAACAAACATGCGCAATAGACATCTTATAAGAAATGAGACGTTTATTTGTTATCGATTCACTCTGTGTACTGGATTATAAACAATAAAAAAAATAATTAAACATACTAGGAGAGAGATTTATAGTGTACCTGCTAAGTTGTTATGGCCAAGATATAGTTCTTCTAGGATGGTCAAGTTCCCAATATCATTTGGTATTCTTCCTCCAAATTGATTATAAGACAATGAAACCAATTTCAAGATTCCTACATCGCCACAATTTGTGTGGGATTCCACCAGTGAATTGATTGTGAGACATGCGTAGTCTTTTCAAAGCAGGAAGATTCTGACCAATGTCAGGTAGGTGACCCGTCAAGCTATTATTTGAAAGTACAAAGTAGTTAGAGAAGATAGGTTGAAGATAGTTGAAGGAACAGGCCCTGATAAAGCATTATTTGGTAGCAATAATAGTTCCAGTTCTGCAAGATTGCCCAGTTCCTGTGGAACTTCTCCTGAAAATTAATTAAATCAATATGTGTAAATAATTTATTGATTAAGTTTAGTCAAGTTCCCGATTTCTTTCAATATGATTCCACTAAAATAATTGAACAACAAGGAAAATATTGCAAATTTTTGCACTTCGATAAAGGGCCGGTATTTCACCCTCTAATAAGTTGTGAGAGAGATTAAAGATTTTCAGATTAGGAAGATAATCGAATGTATTTTCCTGGAGTTTACCTGATAATCCATTATCACCCAAGTCAATGACATGTAATGAGGGCATGATGGAAATGATGGAAGGAAACAAACCTGAGAGCTGGTTGTCACTGAGATCAAGGATTTTTAATGAAGATATGTTGAAGATTGAGGAGGGTATGGTACCCGAAAGCTGGTTATGACTTAGATCAAGCTTTTGAAGGAAAGACAAATCCCCCAATTGAGAAGGGATGGTGCCTTCAACACCAAAGTTAGAAATATTCAAGGCTATGACTCTATAGGGTCGAGCACTGCAAGTAACCCCAATCCAATTGCAGACAGAAGAAGTAGTAGTGGACCAATTTTTCACCAGCAAATTGGTAGGATCATGAGTTATATGAACTTTCAGGGCGAGAAGAGTGTATTGATCCGTGGTGATATTGGTCGCTGCGGCCAAAACTAAGAAAATTATCAAAATGTGAGGCTAAGAAAGCTGTCACGATAAGCATCTCAAAATTTTTTTTTCGCCATGAGAGATTGTATTTGAAGTGTGGGATGGATATGTTTGGTTAGTGATCAAGGTATAAATAATCAAAACAAAGTTTCAAAGAAATTGATAAGAAAATGATGTAAATAGAATAAATCATTGTATAATGGTATCTATCATATAGTACTAAATCTTTTTCTATTTTTTTTTCTTTAATAAGAGGTCAATCATAAAAAAGATTTAGTATTATTATAATGATTTCTAATAAGAAACGGTAAGAAAATGATGCAAATAGAATAAGTCATTATATAATGGTATTTGTCATATAATATTAAATCTTTTTCCATTATTCTTTTTAATAAAATGCAATAATAAAAAGATTTAATATTAGTAAGTAGTGGACCCAATATGGGTCCAGGGAGCCAAGTGCCTCCTCTCAAATTCTTTAAAAAAGTATTTATTTAATTAAAATTTCATATTTCTTCTTTTATATATATATATATATGTATTCTTTTTAAATTTTCTTTTACTAGTTCTTGATTTTGCACTGTTCCAAACATCAAACGCAAGGCTCATAATTTCCACCACTTATTTCCACAATCTTCTTGCTTGAGTCTTCTCCTTGATGACCCGAGGCAAGAACATTATGACATGCTTTTTATGTAAATATTTCCATGCTTTCCCATCAACCTCTTATAGCTGTCACTAATTTTCTCGGTCTGTAAAGCAACAAGCACCTAGAAGTAGCCAAATTGAGTTATTGGTTTCAGACACCTTATATCTGTTTAACTGTTTTACAGCCATCCCCAACCAATATCAGTATCGTAGCCAATGAGCTTTGATGAAAGTAATTTGCATCAATTAAATTCTTTGAAAACATCTAAAGTTCAATATGCAAATGACATGAAATTTGGAACAAATGTAGGTTGGAATTTAATTGAGACGTCAACCGAAGTCCTAGTCTGGCTCTTTTCGGAGGTCTCAAACCTTTTCAAGAGTAAGTTCCTGTAATAACGTAGATCTGTAGAAGATCAGCTTTGAAACAGTACAGAGGAAATGAATCCAGCAACCAATCTAGGCAAACTATTCTAAGTAGTCTTCCAATAATTTCATATTCCCAGCAATAATTTCAACCCAAAGCTTTTTTTTCTTCATTTTTTCATCTATCTTTTTCCCTTCTCTTCCTGTTATCTCTTATTGTCTTTCCAATCTATATCTATTTTCTTCTTGTCTTTATTTAAGTTTTTCTTGCTTCTCTTCTCTCGTATTACTATAATTGTATTTGTCCCATCTATCTCTCCATGTTTCTCATTTCTGCCTTTTCTTCTCCACTTGTTGTTTCGAGTTTCATCTTCAACTCTAATGGCTTTCTTCCTATTGTCCTTTTTTTCTTTCTTCCTACTCTTAAAAAAAAAAAAAAACATTGTAGCTGTCTTGTTGTATAAAGTTTAATGAATTTTATATTCATTAAATTATTTTAGTGTTTATGTACATAAATTTTAAGTTTAAATAATTTTAATTAATGTTCAATTGAATTCAAATTTACGAGTGAATTTAAATATATATGTTAAATTTTAAGCATGTTTCTGAATTTAACTGCATATTTAAATTTGAGAATATATTTAATTTAAATGAAAGTTTAAATTCCCAAAAAAAAAAAGAAAAAGTTTAAATTCCCTTTAAAAAAATGAAAGTTTAAATTTAAGTGTAAATTTAATATATAATTTTTATGTTAAAATATTTATTATTGTTTGTTAAAGTTTTGATTTTTTAAAATGGATTAGGTCAAAATAGGTCAGGTACAGGGTACCCCGCCTTAAACGGTTCAGATTTGGGGGTAAAAATCGTAAACCCATTCGATCACAAGTTGGGTTTTGGGACACCCCACTATCTTAACCATTGTTTATAACAATCTTTTGACCTTTTTTTTTTTTCAAACAATAATAATAAAAATAATGCTAGAGATCAAATTTCAAACCAAACTCATGATGTTTCAATTTCATGATCAGATAACATTTTTATCTCTCATTGCAAATGACATTAGAAATTAATTTAAGGATGATAAATTAATGTCATGTACCATTGGTCCACTTTCTTCGAAATATAGGATGCAAATGCTGTGTCAAAACTCATACGCATGGCGTGACAAAACTACCTGTCAATTTCACTAGAACAAGGGAATTGTAGCTCAATACTGGAATACTTTTGTGCACTAAGTAATCAATCACCTCATGAGTCCTTGTTTCAAGGTTCGAACTGCAGCACTATCCTCTTGATTCGTAGGGCAGTTTTCCCATTTGTGTGGGTTGTTCTTACCTAGTGTTCTAATCAAAAGATTCCGGCTTGTGATTAATATATTTATAATATGTAATATGTGGAAAAAAAAAAAAACAAAACAAAAAAGCCAAAAAAAAAATCAACAACAACAACGTAATCAATAGGAAGAACGATGACTAAGGGGTCAGCAGCAAGTCTTGAGAAGGTGGAGTCATGGAAATTTATTCTTATTAATATAAGTCTAAGAAAAAAGTCTAGAACAAGGAAAATTGTAGCTCTGTAGTGGAATACTTTTGTGCAATACGTAATCAATCACCTCATGAGTCCTTGGTTCAAGGTTCGAACTGTAGCACTATCCTCTTGATTTATAGGGCGGTTTTCCCATTTGTGTGGTTGTTCCTCTTACTTCGTGAGTTATTTTTCCCGAAACCTTCATTTCAACTGTGCCTCAGTGTTCTAATCAAAAGGGTCCAGCTTGTGATTAATATACTTATAATATATAATATATAAAACAACAAAAAAAACAAAAAAGAAAACCAAAAAAAAAAGACAGCAACAACTACAACGTAATCAATAAGGAAGAACGATGACTAAGGGGTCAGCAGCAAGTCTTGAGAAGGTGGAGTCATGGAAATTTATTCTTATTAATATAAGTCTAAGAAAAAAGTACTTTCCCTAGAATTGATTGGTTGTCTTTTTATTATAAAATTATCAATGTAGAAGCGGAAATTACGGAAAAGTAGGATTAACAAAGGAAAGAGACAGGAGTAAGAACCGGGACTGGGGAGAAAGTGGTCCTGTCTACAATTTGAGGAGCTTTTTCTCAATAATGGATTTGACTCCATACACATTTTAATTATACTAGTGTGAAAGCTAGAAGTTGAGGAAAAACATGGAAATTTTACATAAAAGGAATACAACATCTTCATCTCTCTTGCCATGAAGTGTCAAGGAAAAGACACCAACCGGAAGCAGCAAGACTTTGATAAAATCAATAAAGGACATCTCCAGCTTCTCCCTTAACGTTTGATTTAAATTCAATAGCGAAAGTAACATTCAGTAGTCTTTACGGTGATGATGTTAAGGGTTGAAGGTTGATGATGATTCAGTTATTTAGAAGCTGAGATTGTTTTTTTATTTTGGTAATATTATTTATCTACTTTTTATATTATTTTCATTTTATTTTTAATTTCTGAGTTGATTGTGGCGAAATATGATTGCAATGTCTATAAAAACTTTTTATTTCACTCTAAGTTAAACTAAAAAATCCAACTTGCTTTTCCACGGATAAACTCTCTAGTTAATCAACCGTTAGTCAATAGTTACTAGGGGATGTTTGTGTAATTAACTGATCTTTCAAAGGAGAGTGTAATTTCACCTACAGTCGGTGGAAGTTAGCGTAATTTTTCCAATTCTTAAAAATCAAACCTTTTCTTATTTTAGTTTTTAAATGTAAGCAACCTATAGACAGAAGTTCCTTTTTAAAATAGAAGTCACAAGGAATATCATGTATGGAGAAGTGTACACAACTAATAAACTATAATCAAGTCTCGACGGAATACTCTATCATTTCTAAATATATTAGGTTAAAAGTTTAGGTCTCCATCATTTGCCATCTTTTAAAATTAAAACTAAAGGCTTTGTTACATATGTCTCAAGCCTGCATTGTATATCTATGAGCTGCCAAGTTAAATCAAATCTTTAAAATGTCTCAAACCTGTTTTGTTACCGATATAATGCTATACCTACCTCGTTTTACTTAAGATCTAAATCCTTCCCTGTAGATACATTGTTTTTTGTGTTTGTGGTTATTGACTCAAACATGAGAGTGTAGCATACAAACTCTTGTTAATTTTAGAAAGTAATCATTTAAGATACGCTTTTAGTTACTTTATTTTTTGATCTCCGAATGAGCTTGAACGAAATTGCTATTGGATTTAAGAATCTTGTTAGGACAAGCACAAGAAAAGTTTTCCCATCATAATTGGAATTTTTTTTTTTTTTTTTGAAATCGTCATAATTGGAATTTTAATTGGTGCAAACTTTTGAGGAAAGAATTCTGAAAGATGGTCATAAATTGAAATTATTGTTGAAAAAGTTATTATTTTTCAGAGAAAGTGAGGATTAGATCTTGATCAGATGTGAGCAAATTATGGACACAATTATTGTATCTTTTTACTGTCAATGACTTGGCAGAGTTAATGACAAAATTTAGTGAATGTCAATCCTGCTAATGAGGTAGGCTTTGTGATATGTTCAAAACAGTTGGAGCTATTTCACTTGTTCCAAACAAGTTTGATAATTCAACTAGTCTTCAGCATCTCCACACCTAAATTTGCAGTTACTATATATTCTTTTCTGTTTTAAAGTGAAATCATAGTTTCACATGTTACAAACAAATTTAAGTCAGCCAATTGAGCCAAACAAGTGGGGTTTCACACATTCCAGGGCCTTCCCACAAAGTTCTGCTGCTGTCCTCTGTCTTATCTCAAATATTTCCTCCTCTGCTGCTGGCTTCTTCTGCTTCTTATTACATGGTTGGTTGCAAAATGTGCATACCACCCTTAGTAAGAGTGGTTCAGTATTTTTCTTAATCCTCAAATATCAAGGTTGAAGCTCCACTTTTGTTTTAAAACATACAATATGGGAAATTTTCTTTAAATTTAATCTCTCCTCTCTCATATAAAAAAAAAAAAAATGCAAACAAACAAACAACCCTTACTTTTGATGGAATTAAACGTTAAAGAGAAACTGGAAATTTACTTCGTTGATTATTTCGAAGTCTTGGTGCCTTTGGTTGCTGTCTTTTCCTTGACGCTTTATGTCAAGAAAGATAAAGATTATTTTAAGTAAAATTTCCGTACTTTCTCCACAACTTCCTGCTTTCACACAATTATAATTAAAAATAATGTGTGGAGATTGGAGTGGGTCCTATATTGACAAAAGCTCCTCAAATTATATTAGCTTTATAAGAGAAGCGTTGAAATTTCAAATTTTGGACAAGATTTTCTAGTATCTTTTTCCTTTAGTAATCCTACTTTTTTGAAATTTCTGCTCTTGCATCAATTATTTGTCTTTCGGTTGTTTTTTTTGTTTTTTTTTTTTTATAATAATAGTACAAATTTATTCTAGAGAAAGTTCTTTCATTTCTAATGGGTCCTCAATGGTCTGTTAGCTTCCCAGTCTCTTCTCTCGATTGGATTACGTTTAACAAAAGCTGTCCCTTCACTTTAATAAAACCCATGTCGTACTCTAACTAAAATTACACGTTAGTGCATATATATGTATTCTAAATTTTTATTCTATACTTTTGTCCCTATAATATTGTATGTATTTTTTATGAGACAAATTAATTAATTCTTAAGTATTTATTAGACATTTACACTCTATTATTATCTTTTTTTGAATTTCTTGTTTTATAAATGTTATTATTTTTCAACTTAACCAACATCTAATTTGTAAATTTTTCTTATCTAAATTTGTAAGATCACAATTACTAATAGATTAGGATGTTTAATTATTTTTTACTTTTCATTTCCTTTTTTGTTAGATGATGTTGATTTTATTATTTTATTGATTTGTTTCTTAAAAATATTTTAATTACAATATATTGTGATTTTATCCAAGTTCATTTGTTAGGTGCATTATTTTGATTTGATATGAACTTTTTTATTAAATAATATATATATGTTTTTTATAAAATCATATACTATGTTATGATATTAGTTTTTTTTTTTTTTTTTTTAACATTATAATTATTATTCATAGTAAATAGTAATACTATGGAAATTCAATAGTGATATAATTGATTCAGTCACTTCAAATTTATATCTATTTATAGATCAAATGATTAATGCATTTCCCGTAAATACCTCTAATAGGGGTTTAAATTCCATCTTGCGTATTTATGAGCATGTGTGGAAATTTTCTCATATATAGACATGTATATATAAGTTTGATATGTATTGGTATATCAATTAATAATATTTACATTATAGTTGAATTTTAATATTATTGTATATAATATATTTTACTCTAATGCTCCATCTCATATAAAATTTTGAATCTGCCACTGTATTATTATAATGATTCCTAATAAAAAGCCATCAAAACAAAGTTTCAAAGAACTTTATAAAAAAATGATGCAAATAGAGTAAGTCATTGTACAATGGTATTTGTCGTATAGTACTAAATCTTTTTTTTTTTAAATAATAAATCAGTCATAAAAAAGATTAAGAAGCCATTTTGAGTGGTGCAATCAGCTCCACTCTCTCCATCTTTGCATTAGAGAGACTAGTTTGAGCATCTCTACCACAACCGTGCTTGTGAAAATTTTTTTACATATGTGTAGATCTTTCCTCCTAGCTTTTGGGAGCTATGTTTCAGGCCATGTCTTAGGGTATACATCAAAAAATCCCAATTGTGGTAATTATACTTGTACTATGTCCTTTTTTTTTTCTTAATAAAGTTTTTAAAGTTTATAGATGTTAGAAGTCAGACTTAATTACCCTTATCATCCACTGTTGGAAAATAAAAAAAAAAAAAAAAAAAAAAAAAAAAAAAAAAAAAGGAAAAGCCCGCCCAGAAGGTATTGTTGGGCCCTTGGATTATAGTTTGGGTTTTACTTAGAGCTCAACAATGTCAACCAAGATCCAAGATCCAATTTTATTTTATCATGATAAAAAAAACTACCAAGAAACTGCTAAAGAAGTTGAGAGTAGTTAAAACTGCTGGCAGTTTCCTGGCACATATAAAATATACATGTATTTTCCCTTTAACGTAAGGAGGTTCCTTTTTGTTTTTGCTGCAACAAAAAAAAATTCTTTTGACATAAAACAGAGAAAAACACAAAATTTGTTCAAGGCTCTTATACTGTGTTGTGGGTTGACTTTCCATCTGTGATTGCTTACCATCCGTAGTACTGTTTGTTTGATCCAATTACTCATGTTGAAGGTATGTATTTCATCATCTTTTCATAATTTAATCATTCTATTGTTGCAATATATTACAATGAGATGATATTGTTTAATTTACTAATTTATGAGTTCAAAATCATCATCCACAAATGCAGTGAACAATTAGCCAATAGGTTTACCTTTTTTTTTTTTTTTTTCTTTTTTTAGTACTAACAGCTTATGAGTTAGATGATTGCAGTGTCAGGACCTATCGAGAGGTGGATTATTGATAGCACGTCTCGGATGATTACTCTTACAACTGGGGAGAGGACAACTTTACCAAGAGGAGACTCACAATCTATACTTTGTGTTTCAAATGACAACGGAGGGGACTTAAATCCTTGATCTCTTAGCGTCAAGATAGATATTCAACCACTCTTACTAAGAGATGATGTGTGTCAATGGGTTTATTCAGTCGTCAAAATAAAAAGACAAAATTACTGACCAACTTTGATGAAACAAAAATGATAAATTATGGAATTCATGTTTAAGAAATTTCTTCCATATTAATTATTTTTATCTGTAATTAATCAAAATTAAGAACTGAGTTTTGTATAACTGATCAAATAGAAAGAAAAACCTACAGAACTCATAATGATAAATCTTAAAATTGATCAGAACCGCAAATTTGAATTATTGTTGAAACCTAAAGCACTCTTCTAACGATATAACAAAACAAACTGAAAATAAAAATGATTACAAATTACTAAGATTCAAATTAAATATTATCTAAAATAAAAAGTGAAAACTAATTTGTTAAACATCTGAATTTGGAGTCTTTACATGTCTATCACATAGGCCACAGGTTTAGTGACAAGTTAAAAAAGGATTGAGACAATTCTGACAATAAATTATAGAAAAAATCCCAAAAAACCTATGATGTATGAGAATAAGTAAATTTTACAATCCATTGTTTTATATTTACCCGAAATATCACTTGATGTTAAAATAAATATCTAAACAACCCTTAGAGACGTATGAAAGGATGATAATGCCCCTGACGATCATAGATTCCGTTAGGTTGATATAGTTGATTGTTTGACTACAGAGACAAAAAGGAAAAAGCCATGAAAAATTAATTAAAATATAAAAAATCAAAATAAATGATATTAAATATAAAATTATAAGAAAATGAGATTTAAAAAAAAAAAATGAAGCCACCATCATCCCCTACCCCTCTCTCTTGCTCTCTCTCGGTCTCTCACCTATCCCACTCTCTCTCTTGCTCCCTCTCTCTCCTGCTTCCTCTCTCTCCCATATTTTTGTTACTTTTTTCTCTGATCGATGATAATGGTGACAATAGCATAGTGGGTTTTGGTTGATGATTTGGTTTGACAGCATAATGGGTTCGAATTTGTAGGTGGGTCATGATGGCAGCATGGTGCGTTCAACAGCATGAATGGCTTTATCACACTATTTCAATTCATTGACAATAGCATGTGAAGCTCTCTCTTATCGACAATAGTGTCGTTTGTGATGCATATGACCTAGGTGCGTTTCTATCATTGGAGACCCACCTAGGTCTCTAGTGGTGGAGACCATTCGAGTCTCCACGATGGAGACCCGAACTGGGTCTTCATTGCTAAAGACCTAGTTCGGGTCTCCACCGTGGAGACCCTCCATCACGGAGACCCTTTACCACTACCTGCTATTTATTTATTTTTGTTGATTGAGGTTTTTTTTTTGTTATTGATTTTTGTTATTGGTTTTTTTTTTTAATGGTGCTTATTGATGATTATAGGAGATTGAAGATGAGAAATCTGGGTTGATGTTAAAGTCTATGGTAGATGAGAGGTTCATGATGATGATGGAGTTAGGTTGATGTTGAGAGTCCATGACAGATGAGAGATTGATGATGATGATGAAGTTCATGGGCTGGGTCCAATCTAGAAGCTCATTTTTTTAATTAATTTTTAAATTTTTTTTTTTTTTAATTTTGTGCGTTGATCTCCACCATCCATCTATGACATGGATGGGGGAGAAAATTTTTTTATTGGTATTTAATTTTTGTATTTAATAACATTATTTAACTATTTTTCTTATTTTCATCAAATTTTTTATTTTTTGATTTTGTGTGTTGATCTCCTCCACCTATATATAAGATGGACAGTAGAGATCAGTTTTTATTAATATATAATTTTTTATTTTAAAATCTTATTTTAAGATTATTATATTTTTCTAAATAAAATCTTAGGGGTAAAATGTCTTTTTAATTTTTATCAATTTTTTCTGTTAAATTATAATGTTTATCGTATTTTGGATAAAAATGAAATAATGAATGGAAAAATGAGATTGTTTCATAAGTCAAATGATTTTTTGAGGTTTTTCTTAAATTAAAAATTCACATGCCCCACCCCCAATCAGCCACATACTATAGTGTCGTACTCAGATAAACTCACTTGGAAGTCAAATTGGGGAAGAAAAGAAGATAAGGCATCTCTCAAGCTTAAGGCCAAAACTACTAAGCCTAAAGAGGGTAAAGGTAGCAGCCAAGATAAAAGTAAGTCCGAGGTAACCTAAAAGAGAAATAGGGACATCAAATGTTTCAAGTGTTTAGGAAGAGGTCATATAGCTTCTTTATGTCCTAATAAGAGAACTATGATTCTGAAGGAGGATTGATAGGTAGATACCGAAGAGGAGAATGATAATGATGAGATGTCACATTTGGAAGATGCTAGTGATGTTAAAATTGAGTATCACACAGATGGAAAATTGTTAGTGACAAGACATGCTTTAAGTGTGCAAGTGAAGGAAGATGATGAGGTGCAGTGTGATAATATTTTTCATACTAGATATCATATCAAGGATAGGGTGTGTAGTGTGATTATTTATGGGGGTGGTTGCACCAATGTTGCTAACACTAAGTTAGTGGAGAAATTGAGTTTATCTATTTCAAAATATCCTAGACCATACAAGTTGTAATAGGTGAACGATTGTAGAGAGGTTAAGATAACAAAACAAGTGCTAGTTCCTTTCACTATTTGTAGGTATAAAGATGAGGTGGTATGTGATGTTGTGTCTATTCATGTTGGTCACTTGCTTTTAGGTCGTTCATGGCAATATGATAAGAGGGTAATACATGATAGGTTTAAAAATATATATTCTTTTACAATAGATATGTGAATGATCACTCTTGTACCTTTAACACCTAGACAGATGTATGAGGATTAAGTAAGGATGAGAGAGTGAACACAAGAAAGAGAGTGAGAGAAAAAGAGAGGTCGAGAGTTCAAACACTAGTGAGGCTAAGAGAAAGGGAGCTGATTGTGAAAGAAAGAGTGACAAAACATTAGTGTGTGTAAAAGAAAAGTGGGAAGGTCGAGTGTAAAGGAGAGAATGAGAGAAAGAAAAGTAAGGAAAAAAAAAAAAAGAGTGTTTATGCAAAAGATAGCGATGTGAGGGTTGTTTTTCTAGTCAAACAACAAATATTTGTACTTTTATACAAATATGCTTATTTTTCTAACTTTGACCTTAATGTTCTTTGCCTAATGTTATTATGACTCTTTTGCAAGATTTCAAAGTGTATTCCTTTAGGAGATGCCGAATGGATTGCCACCAAAGAGAGGAATAAAGCATCAAATTGATTTTATATTTAGGGCTACAATTCCAAACCAACTTGCATATAAAAGTAATCCTAATAAGACAAAGGAGCTTGAAAGGCAGGTTAAAGAGTTAATGAAGATAAGGTATGTGAGGGAGAGCATAAGTCCATGTGTCGTACCATTCTACTTATGCCTAAGAAGGATGAGACGTGGCGTATGTACATCGATTACAAAGTTGCCAACAAAATTACAATTAAGTATCAACATCTCATACCTAGATTAAATGACATGTTGGATGAGTTACATAGATCTTGTGTGTTTTCTAAAACTGATTTTAAAAGTGGATATCATCAAATTAGAATAAAAGAATAAGATGAATGGAAAACTGTATTTAAAATGAAACATGATTTGTATGAATGGTTAGTCACGCTTTTTGGTTTAACTAATATACCTAGTACTTTCATGAAATTAATGAATCATGTTTTGCATTCTTTCATTAGAAAATTTGTTGTGGTCTATTTTGATGACATAATAGTTTACAGCAAGAGTATAGATGAACATATTAGGCATTTACATTGTGTGCTTGACGTGTTAAGGAAAGAAAGGTTATATGCTAATTTGAAAAAGTATTCCTTTTGCACGGATATGATTTTGTTTTTGGGCTATATTTTTATGTCAAAAGAGATAGAAGTAGATAAAGAGAATGTTAAGGCTATTAGGGAGTGGCCTTTACCTAGAAATATTAGTGAAGTGTGTAGCTTTCATGGGCTGACTAGTTTTTATAGAAGATATGTTACAGATTTTAGCACCATAACTGCACCACTAATTGAGGTTATGAAAAAGAGTGTGAGTTTCAAATAGGATAGCGAGCAACAACATGCATTTGATTTGATCAATGATAAGTTGTGTTCCATACCATTGCTTCCATTGCTTAATTTTTCTAAGACATTTAAGATTGAGTGTGATCTACCAAAAATAGGTATAGGGGCTATTCTTATGCAAGATAGACATCCTATAGCTTATTTTAGTGAGAAATTGAGTGGAACATCATTAAATTATCTTGCTTATGACAACAAGTTGTATGCTTTAGTTAGGGCTTTAGAAACTTGGTAACATTATTTGTGGCCTAAGAAATTTGTAATCCATACTGATCATGAGTTCTTGAAGCATTTGAATAGATAGTGTCAATTGAGTAGGAGGCATGCTAATGGGTAGAATTCATAGAAATCTTTCCTTATGTGATCAAGTATAAGCAAGGAAAGGATAACGTTGTAGGTGATGGATTGTCTCGCAGGTATACATTGATTTCAATTTTGAATGTGGGTTTTGAATATATCAATAAAATGTATGTGAATGATCTTGATTTTGCTAGTCTGTATATTGCTTGTGAGAAGGTTGCCTTTAGCAAATCTTATAGACATGAGGGATATATGTTTAGGAAGAGTAGATTATGCATTCCTTAAGGGTTTATAAGAGAGTTGCTTGTTAGAAAAGTGCATAGGGTTGATCTAATGAGACACTTTTGTATTAGGAAAACTTTAGATGTGTTATATGAGCATTTCTTTTGGTCTAACATGAATAGAGATGTTAAGTGAATTTGTGAGAAATGCATAACATAGAGAGGGTCTCAGTTTAAAGTTTTACCCTATGGTTTGTATGCACCTTTGTCCATATCTAGTGAACCTTAGATTGATATTTATATGGATTTTGTATTGGTTTACCTAAGTCTAAAAAGGGTCGAGATTCGACGTTTGTTGTGGTTAACAGGTTTTCGAAGATAGCTCACTTCATACTATGTCACAAGACCGATAATACCACATATGTTATTGACTTATTCTTCAAGGATATTGTCTAACTTCATAAAATGCTGAAAAGCATTGTTTCAGATCAAGATGTGAAGTTGTTAAGCCATTTTTGGAGGATTTTATGGGGGAAGTTAGAAACAAAACTATTGTTTTCTACTACTTGTCATCCGCAAATTGATGGACAAACGAGGGTGGTTAACAGAACTTTGGGTACCTTGCTGTGTTCCATCATCTAGAAAAATTTGAAGAATTGGGAAGATTGTTTGCCATTTGTAGAGTTTGTTTACAATAGGAGTGTGCATTCAGCTATTAGGTGTTCACTATTTGAGATTGTGTATGGTTTCAATCCACTTACTTTATTGGACTTGATTCCTTAATTGCTTTATCTATGGAGGAAAGAGCTAACTTGGATGGTAAGAAGAAATTGAATTTGTTAAGTAACTACATGAGAAAATTAGACAACATATTGAAAGGAGAACCAAGTAATATGCTACTTAAGATAACAAAGGGCGAAAGAAAATTGTGTTCGAACCATGAGATTAGGTTTGGATGCATATGCACAAAGAGAGGTTTCTTGATCAATGAAAATCTAGTTACAGTCGTGTAGAGATGGTCCATTCCAAGTGCTTGAACGCATCAATGACAATGCATACAAAATAGACTTACTAGATGAGTATAATGTTTAGTGCTACTTTCAATGTCTCTAATACTTCTCCTTTGATTTTGATGCAAGTGCTAATTTGAGAACAAATCCTTTTAAGGAGAGAGAGAATGATGGAAATCAAGGAAGCAAGCTTATAGATCCTTTAAGCATTAATGGAGGACCTATGACAAGGACTCGAGTTAAGAGGATGAAAGAAGTTTTAAATTGACTCACTCAGGAGATTTGGGCCAAGAGTCTTGCACAACATGGTTTGGACGGCTTTGAGGGGACATCAAGGCATCAAAATATCATTCAAGTCCAAGACCAAGTCCAAGTACATCATTCTTAAGGCTTGGACGACAATTCTAACGCAAATTGGACTGTTATTTATTTATTTGTATTAATTTGGACATAATTTATTTATTTGTATTAAATTAGTTTAATTTATTTAATTTTATGTTAAGTTTTTAATTATTGGGTTAAGACATTTAATTAAATTAAAAGTCCAATGTGGGTATGCTTAGAAGAGTAGGTGTGTAGGGTTAATTAAAATTAGGGTTTTAATTAATTTAGGATTATTATGCCTATAGAAGACTTATTAAATCTAAAATTTCAATTAAATGTTCATTAAATAAAGTTTATAACATTTCTCTATTATTCTTTTGAGAACTTAAAGAATTGCATAATGATTGATTCTTGATTTATCAACCTTAACTTATTTTCCACATTCTTATCTCTTTCTTGAGAGTGACGTCGTTATATCTTTGGTTCTTGGTTCTTTAATCAATGAGTCATAGATTTTTTATAATTTAAATTATTTTTTTTAGGATTTTGTTTCAATTTGATTATGAGTTTCGAATCTCTATATACGGAGTTTACATCACTGTAGAGGCCTTAAAAAGGACCAAACTAAATTCAATCTAGTTCATAACCAGTCTAGTTCCGTATAGACTGGATTCAATTCGGTATGGTACCGCTTTGGTCTACAGGCTGCAACTTAATGCGTTAGATGTAACAAAATGAGGGATATGAAGAAAAGTAGTTTAGACGTAACAATTGAATACTGACTTGAGCAATTCTTAATATCTAGCTTCTTAATGTCGTAAAATATACGGCCAAAAAATTGATCTTCATGTTAAAATTTTGAATCACATGAAATTTATACACCCATAAGAAACAATACAATCAGGATTTGCAAAGGAAAGAGAGGGCTTTCAAACTTTTAAGCCCACATCAAATGTACTATTCAAGTGAATGCCACTCATCTCTGTAAGGAATTGTCTATGGCATAGATAGAATGAATCCGTTCCAGGGCGATTCAGTTATTATACTTCCCAGCATGATTAATTGTTGTGCTTACGGCACATCACTTCCAATGACTTGTCGCTTGGCAGTGGCACTAATTGGAAAGCAAGAAATTCCGTTAGATCTTGCATGAGTAATGTTAGGCTTCTCAATTGTTTTTTTGCTTTTTGCTCAAACTTATGTCCAAATAAGATGATATATGAATTATCAATATCATATTTCATATATCATCAATATCATATTAATTATCACATTATCTCATGATTTATACAAATTTTTAGATCCCAGATATAATTAATACTAGCTTCCCAAATTCTTTTGCTCAAATTCATATCCAAATGACATGACATATGAATTATCAACATCATATTAATTATCATATCATCTTATAATTTATAAAATATTGACAACTCACATGTCACATCATTTAGACATAGACTTAGACAAAAACTCAAGCCCTCGGCCTCTAAATGGTTATTTTGGTGGTGGAAAATTGGATCTAAGAGGGAACAAGAGTCTATGGCTAACATCAACAAAATTCTTTTAAGTTTTGAAAGCATTCTACTTAAAAAATTTGAAACAAAATTTAAGCATTTCAATCAATATTTACAGATAAACAAAACTATAAGAGAAACCCTAAAGTTGTCACATCCTAGCAAGACTAATCTACTTATGAACATAACAAATGAGGAAACAATATTTGGATACACACTTGAATAAAGAAAATGAGCTTAACTAAATGCTGGATAATATAAGAGGTAGTAGTAATTAGGCTGCTAATACAAAAAGGCTTTCAATGTCATGGCTAACTACAGCAAAACTATCAATATGCAGAATATAACTTTATTAGACCATTTTGTTCTTCTGAATTTACCTGTTTCAGAAATTGAATTTCTTGGTATCATGTTTAAAATTAACAGACTTGTAAGCTTGAACATCTAATAGTGTATCTTATTATTCTTTCTCATGGATGAAATTTTCCATTTCTTACAGGGCACAAGAAATGCTGCTCATTTGGTTTTTAAGATTGACTCCTAATATTATTATATTCACTCGAATAATAGGTACGCTTTACTTGCAATGAAAATAACAGAATTCACTTTCAATAACTAAGACTCCAATCTAACTATGTCCAGCTAATTATTGATACGGAAAAATTCCTAGATTATTGGGCATAAATTGCGTAAAATCCACTTTGGATGCGAGTAAGAAGTATGGAACAAAGTCAAACTAAGGAACATACCTCACTTGATGCTGTTGCAGTTGATACCACTCAAAAATAATTACTGTAGAGTAATTTGAGGATCCTAGAAGAACACTTCAAGTCAACAGGAAATGCTCTTCCAACACAGCCATGCAAATCCTACTGACTCGTTCAAGTCAGATGGCCCAGCTAATTTCCACCTTCAGTTCCCTTGTCGGAAAAATTAATAGTTGGAATGCTGCTCTTTGTAATAAGATTTTTAACAAGTAGAGAAGTCTGGGTGTCTTCTGACAATTTAACCATCGCATCCCTGACAACTAGATAGTTTTTATCAAGAGGATCTGGAAAATTTCCATCATTGACCATCTCCTGTAATATCTCAAATGCCAAAGGTGAGTTGTGGTCAGAAAGAAAAGCACTTATCAGTACCACATAAACATATATGTCAGGTTTCATTCCCTTCTCCTTCATTACGTGGAAATGAACTAGAGCTGCTTTGGGCCTAGCACACTTGCAAAGACCATAAATAAGGGCCATGAAAGCGACTTTGTTGGGTGCACACCCTTTTACATCCATTTCATTCCATAGCATGAGAGCATCGTCAGGTCTTCTAGTGTTGCATAATCCGTCTATTAAAGAAGTGTAAGTTATCACATTTGGCTCCCTTTCTTTTCCAGACATCTGTGAAAGGTAAAGCATTGCCTTATCAATATCACCACTTTTGCACCATCCGTCAATCATTAAGTTATAGGTAACAACTGAGGGAGCCAACCCCTTCATGGTCATCTCACTCAAGAGATCCTCGGCTTCATCAACTCTCTGGGCCTACAAAGCCCACTGATCAGTATGTTGTAAGCTACTACATCAGGACAATAACCACGAGCACATATATCCCGGAACAGTTCCAGAGCTAGATTCATCTCTTGCATATTGATCAAACCACCCATGAAGTTTTCCTTTCCAGGTCCAATCGCATGAGCAGGATTTTGGTGGGTTTCAGGAATCTCGCATGAGCGGGATTCTCTCTTTTTATTTTATTTTATTTTTGTATTTAAATGTTTTAATTAATTTTTAATGTTGTATCAAAAAAATAATTTTTAGTAAATTAATTAATAATGTAATATTAATTATATTTATAATTATAAATTTTGTTTAAAATAGTTTTATAAATTAAAATCTTTTAATTTTATTTAAAATTATATTATATTTAATTAGTTTCTATTTTTATTATTTATTATTTACATTAAATATATTTAAAGATAATTCATTATTTTATTTAAAAATTGATCAAATTAAATTAAATTTGCTAAATACAATCCGATCTCAATTGCACCAAATATGTTACAGTGTTATCTAATCTCATCCAATCATAATGAGTAGTTGATACATAATGCGCCTAAATTAACTAACAGTCGTAAGAATATAGTCAGTAAAGTGATTAGGTAAGTCCACTCAACCATTTGAAAGAGGCTTGTGGATACTTTAGAAATACTCGATCAATCACATGATAGGAATCAATTAACAATGGTAGAAATATAGATTGAGTGAATTCATAGGGTGAAATTGTAACTCAAGAATCTGGTCTCCATTGGTTGTGATTTAGTTTAATTATTAGTTTCTTTTTATTTTTACTTTATGTCATTTTTTATTTAATTTCACAGTTTATTATTTCGATAGTTTGGATAAGGTTTAGTCTTAATCGGTTTAGTAATTAACATATGTAATTTAGGCAATTCTCGTGAGAACGATATTTTACTAATCATGTATTACTTGTAGATCGTATATATTTACATGTGTTTTCAGTATGTATATTTTGTGCACTAGAAAATAGTCATCATAGTTATCCCTAGATTTCAAGTGGTGATATAGTCAAGTCTCATTCTACCATCTCCCTATTTCGTAGGAAGGAGTTTCAATAGGCTAGTATTGATTGTGCATGAGTCAAAGTAGAAACAGTGGTTCTTGGGCTTCGATTGAGTTGACCAAATTACTAGGTCAGCCTACCACAATGTGTTTGTGCCCTTGAATCATGGGCTGGATCAACCAAATTATTGGGTTATCCATTTGACATGTACTTTGGACCTCTAGATTTGGGTCTACTGATCTACTGGGCTAGTCTACCATGGCATAATTTGGGCCCATTGTGGGCTTTATGATTTTTGGTCACTACAATCTAAAAGGCAAAACAAACAGTCTCTAGTTACAACTCAATAAACCAATCAAGAAACAAAGATCACTAGAGAGATCACCATCGACCTGAAAACGAATCATAACAAACGGTGCTCTGGAAGAGAAGTTGAGGAGAACAAGGTCAAAGGAGGTAAACAATAGAGTGATCACTACAAAACCAGCGTTCAGGAACAAGGTAAGAAGATATAAAGTCTTGGATGAAGTTTCAAGCTGATCATATGTGAGTGATGATAATATATATAGCTAAGATGTGCATGCACACAGACAGATTTCTGTAGATATGGTTCCGCTTTTATTTTCTTGTGGGAAATTTATAGACAACTATTATACAGATAGTTGCATAAAAAACGTTACTGTCACAGATCGAAAAATTAGGGTTGATGGGGAGACATCTTGTTTTTTGACTGGTCCAGCATTTTTTTTTTCTTCTCTATATTCCAAAAATAATATCACCATAATTTGCTGGAGAAATTTGATAATTGATGAATCCAATAATGTTTATATGTCATTATCATGGTGTAAAATTACTGCAATATTGCTCCACATTCATGATCATGATCATCATAATTATCATTTCTCATGGCATTGCTCGCAACTGGATTGCATCTATAAATATTATGAGTGGAAAATGTATATGTATGCAAATGAATAGATATATGTAAAAAATAACTGATCATGGTAGTGTGCCTGAACATATATTGATTGTTAACTAACAAGCTAGGTCAAATGCTATGGTACTTGTCCAATTAGGGTGACACATATCCTAGATTCGAAGTTGTTTTGGGGTTCAGAATATTTCCAAAATGCAGGATTTAATTGTGGAAATGTTCTATATTGCTTGAGAAATAGTAGAAAGCGATTTCTATAAATATATTTGCTTTTGTAAATAACATCATTTAAATAAAAAAAAAAAGAATTATAATGAGAATAAGTTGACTAGACTCGTTGTACCAGATCACTAATGCCAAAGCCACTCTTCACGCACAGCACAAGATATTTTGTATTAATTGTGATCTATTTATTGGACAAAGATTTGTTGTCAATTTTTTGTTTGTGTTAATCTTTTTATGAGAGGAATTTAAGTTTGAGTAATGTATAAGAGAGAAAAAATAAAACAATATTAACCACCTATTATTTTTTATACTGATGTGTCACTAGATTATCGAAGATTAATAAAAAAAATGAGAATCCTTACTCGTAATTGAATTAGATTGAATCCAATCCAAATTATAATTAAATCGGATTTAAATTATAACCGGATGGAATCAAGTAATAGATTTTGCAAACTATAATGTATCCAATCTGTCGCATACCTCAAATCAAAAAAAAAATTTGCGCAAACCAATGCTCTCATATTAAATGTTCTTGGTTATTATAAAAAATGAATCTTATAACAATTGTTATAGTTGACACATTATCTTTTTGGTGGAGGGTGGGTTGGTGGTATCATTTTCTCCTACTTGTCACCAAGTTGTTTCCAATAAATGCCTGTTCCAAGACACAAATGGGTCCATTAATTCGTAACCCAAAGCATGGACTCACACAAATGGGTCCATTAATTCGTAACCCAAAGCATGGACTCATCATTTTAGAGTAAATAAAAATAATTCGATCTCATTTATGAAAAGAACTTTAGTATGAAATATTCAATCCATTCAAATTATGTATATATATATACATTTTTTAAATAGTAAATCATACTATTCTTAATATATAAAAATTAAAATATGTTTAACATTTGAAAAACAACATAATTATTGTTACACATGCCTTAATATATTATCAAATATAAATTTAATTGTCAAAATATATAAATGTCAAATCATAACATAGAGTCTTTCAAAAAAATAACTGATGTTCCTATTGTAAAGATCAGTTGTCCTTGTAACCTTCCATAGGCCCCACCTGCTCTCTTTTCAAGTGAATAGGGCATGTAGGTTCCAAGAATTCTATCCCACACGACAAAAAAGGGTTGTGAAAAGTTGTACTTGCTGCCATAAAGCTGATGGTGGACATCGTGGTATGCAGTATTGTTTCTAAAGAACATTTGGAAGAGGTTTCCAGGAAGCCATAGCCCAGAGTGGTCATCCACTGATTTGATGATAGCAAAGGAGAAGAAAAAGATGGAGGACCGAGATGACATACCAGAGAGGAGAAAAGATAAGACTCCTCCAACTGTGTCGATGAGAAGCCCCTCCACAGGGTGATTGTATAGAGCTCCAAATGCATAGGGGACAACAAGCCAGTGATGTAGAGAATGAATATGCCGATACAGAAACTTGTTGTGGTGCATGTATCTGTGCATAAAATATTGCCATGTATCCATTACGAACATGGCCATGAGAAACTGCCTAGCTAAAACAATTACGGACGAGGGTTGATCAGCGTTGGCCTCTGTATCAGATCCTGTTACCTGTGCAAAACCAACATTCCACCATCAATGATTAAATAAATCTAGTTTCTATATATATAGGGAGAATTCTAATTTTCCCTATTCTTTAATGCAATCGCTAATTACTCACTCTCATTTTTTGAAATTCCATTTTCCCCATTCTTTTAACTCCATCAGTTACCAGTGAATTTTGACAAGGATAGTATGCAAAAAGACTAAACTATCCCTCAATTATAGAAAAAAACTTAAAAATATAATTTAATAAAAATAAATTTAAAAAGTAATTAAAAAATAGTCATATTAATTTAATTTAAAAATATTAATATTAATTCAATTTACTATGAGATTTCCACCGTCCATCACCATGATGGACGGTGGACATCATTTCAAAAAATAATCAAAAATAAAATTTAAAAAAAAAAAAACTCAAAAAAATTTTTTTTGGGGGAGATTCAGATTGGATCTCCATCGTCCATCAAGATAGACGGACAATTGAGATCCAATCTGGAGATTGGATGGACGGTGGAGATCCAACCTCTAACTGATCATCATCGACACAACATCATCAAAATCGTCTCATTCATCATCTAACTGATCATCATCGACACAACATCAAAATCGTCTCATTTATCACCATCTTCAACATCATCCCATTCTTCACTAACATCAATATTATCAACATCAACGCAAATTTATCAACATCAACACAAATTTATCACCATCATCAACAAATTTTAAAAATTTAAAAACTTAAAAAAAAAAATGAAAACTAGATGAAAAACAAATGAAAAATAAAAAAAAACAAATGACAAACAAATTTTATGTTCATCTGGTAAGATAAAGATCGTCGATAATCTAGGAAAAACCATATCGTCGACTTCTAGGTTTCAAAACCCAAAGAATCAAATATGAGTTTTGAAACCCAAATTTGGAAAAACTTCTAATGAACCCGAGTGACTTGGGTTCATTTGAAGACAAATTGATAGAACCCAGATGTCATCTGGGTTCAACGAACCCAGATTTCATCTGGGCTCATCATCAAACCTAGATGATGATAGGGTTTGAGAATAAGATAAGAAGAAAAGTAAGAAAAGAAGCAGAAGAAGAAGGAGAATAAGATAAGAGGAAAATGAAGAAAAGAAGCAGAAGAAGAAAGAGAATAAGAAGTGAAAAAAGAAGAAGAAGAAGAAGAAGAAGAAGAAGGAAAGAGAGAGAGAGAGCAATGATCAGGTGGATGAAAATTAATTTGTTTTTTTTTTTAATCAATTGATCTCCATCGTCCATCTTAAGATTGATGATGGAGATTTTGATGATAAAAAATTTATTAATTTTTTTCTGAATTTTATTTATTTTTATAATTTTTTTAAATTTTTAAAATTAATCTCCATGTTCACCTTAAGATGGACGATGCATATCTAATTAAAAGAATTTTTTAACTTATTTTATAATGAATTAATGGCTTTGTCCTTCTTGATTAACGGTTAAACATTAACTTTTTTAACTAGGGGTGGCAATTTGGAACTCGACACGATGGATCGACACGAATCCGACACGATAATTACGGGTTAAGGTTGAGCATTAACGAGTTGGGTAAATTAATGGGTCAATCCGTTTAACCCGTTAACTTATTGTGTCTGGTTCGTGTTCCTTTAATCGTATTACAGGTTGACCCGTTAAAGAGGATGAAATGGTAATTTTACATTAAAGGGTGTTTATGTAATTTTACTGATAATATATATATCTTTGAAAATCACAACCCTACAATTCCCTTCTCATTTCATCTCTACTTTTTTATTTCTCTCCTGCAACAGTCGACTACCCACGCCTGAGCAGCAGCCGCACGATCCACCGCCCATACACGCCGATCTGCTGTCGTAGTATCGTCTCACCTCCGCCGTCTAGCATTTTCTCTTCACACAGCGTCGTCTCCTAGCAGCATCTGCTATTGTCGTCTCCTCCGCGTAGCTTCTTCTCGCCCAACCGTGTCATCTCCTCAAATCTGTTGCCGCCGCCACACCGTGTCACCTCCGCCGTCCAGCATCTTCTCCTCGCGCAGTGTCATCTCCTCGCAGCCATATGCTATTGTTGTGTTGCATCTGCTACATCTCCTCTGCATCTACATCTACTATTACTGCGCTGCATCTGCTACTGCCATGTCGTTTTGTCTCCTCAGACCTGCTGCCGCCGTATCGCGTCGTCTCTACCGTGCAGCTCCTTCTCTCCGCGCCGCGTTGTCTCTGGTGCCGCCGCGCCGTGTCTCTGTTTTTAATTTTTTATATTCATTTGTGTGGATGATTGTATTTTTATAATTTGGATGTGTTTTTATGTTTCTGATTGTATTTGTGGAAGATTGCATTTTCATGTTTTGGATTAAATTTGTGGATAATTTTATTATTTTTTTGGATGATTTCATTATTAGTTTTGAAATATGGATGATTATATTTTGAGGATTTGAATTGGATTTGAGTATTTTAATGTTATTTTTTATTAGATGTGAATTAAAATTTAAATGTATTAAATATGGTTAAATTTATAAACGGGTCAATTAACGGGTTAGTTAAACGATCCGTAACTAAACGGGTTAATCGTGTCGTGTTCGTGTCGACCCGTTTATTATCGTGTCGTGTTCATGTTGACTGAGTTCAACCCATTTACTTATCGTGTCGTGTTTGTGCCGTGTCAAAAATTATCGTGTCGTGTCCAACCCGACCCGTCAACCCGGATTGCCACCCCTACTTTTAACATCCAAATTGATGGCAAGGGGTTTCTTTGGCTATTTTCTTAAACAACAGGGGGTTTTTTGGGCTATGTTTATAAACTAGAAAGGGGGTCCTTAGCGATTTCTAAAGTTAGGAGGCTTTTTTGCTATTATGTCAAACTATAAGGCAAAAAATAGAATTATCCCTTCCATATAGACATTAACTATAATGGGCACAACATAAATGAATACCTGTATATAAACAACGATTAATGTAAACAACAACTGATGTCAACAATAATAGATGAAAAAAAGAAATAACAGTAAAGCCAGAAAACAAAGAGAAAAATTCAAAATTATCCAAATTAAAATAAAAAAAAATGTTTTTAGTCAATTCCAAGGAAAAATTTGTTTTTAACTTCTTAAACAAATTAACTACATCTAGTATCTCTTATTGATCAAAATATCCTTGAGCATGATGGTAGAGCCTCTTGCCATGGGAGAACCTCGCATGACGAGAGGCAAGCACAATGGATTCTTTCGTTACGATGGCTCTCCTATTACGCTTGAGAGTCTTGTCACACTTGTGTGTGATGGGAGACAAGTATGACGGAAGTCACACTCTTCCTGTCACGGTATTTTTGAAATTTTACTGACAGTAGCTTTTTTTGAATCACAAAGTATTGAGTGTAATTTATTTGTTTGGAGGGATAAAAATAAATTTTCTTTTGAGAGAGGTAAAGAATTTTGGTTTTGAAATGGGTAAGTTTTTGAAATTTCCAAAAAAAAGAAAAATAAGACACAGTTGGCAGCAGGTTATGATGCCAAATAAAGCAATACAAAAATCCCCTACAAATACCATCATTCACATTGGCTATTACATTTATGAGAATGTAGAGTGAGGCTGTGATACAAAAGTACAAAACTGCATAATTTAAGTAGCTGATTCTATGATATTTGAAATTAAGGAACACGTTTCTTTAACCAAACTCAATATGACATTTTTCTGCTATTCTCTTGTGAAAATGAAGAGCATGTTATGTTTGTTAGGATCTTTCGTTTGATGATTTGATCTATATCTATTAATTTGTCCTTTATTCAAATGATTTGTTCAAATGATTCTTTATTTGCCAAATTAGCAGAGGCTCGAAGAATTTCCTAATAAAACCTAATAGGAGAATTTTCCATCACCAAGGAAAACTACTATTCGCAATTCTCCTTTTGGGGGTTCGACTGAGCTATTTTTACTCGTAGCAAGTCTCAAGATGAAGAGCTGAGGCCTTTTTTTTTTTTTTTTTTTTTTTTTTTTTTTTCTTTAAAAAAAAAAAAAAAAAAAAAAAAAAAAAAAAACCTACATATGGTCAACTAGCTAATGCCATAAAATTCCGATACTTTTAAGGCTTCAACCAAACTAAATAAATATCATAATTACAAAACAAAACCAATACAATTTCCATAATTCCCACGTCCAATTAATGACCAAGCTAAGCCATATAAATACATATCTTAATTGCTCACGTACAACAAAATTTGAAACAGCCCTTTGCATGTATACAAGTATGCAAAATTTGGATTCAAATTATTGAAATTGGCTACAACTAAAACAACCCCACAAATAACTTCCAAAACCAGAGACCTAAAATCTCATAGAACAATCTTCCAAATCATAGCCAAACATTGCAAATCAAGAAAACCAAAAGAAAAAAAAAAACAAAAAAAACAAAAACAAAAACAAAATTAACCTTCCAATTTTAATAAATCAACCATCCAAGAAAATAAAACACATATAGGAAAAAAAAAAAAAAGAATACCATGAACAACAGAATGGAGACGATAGCCTGAAGCAATTGTTGAAGAAGAACACCTCTGACAACGGCAGCTTTGGAGACCAGATTCATCTCATCCTCATCTTTTCTAGAGTGCAACCTATAATTCTCCAACCCATTAAAACATCCAAGAATTACATATATTCCTGAATACACCCAATACACTACTATTGGTACAATTGTCCCTAGCAACTCATCTGATACTCCAATCTCCATCCTCTCCATTCTATTCAAGCATCACAACTCTCCCTCCCCTGCACTTTCCCAAATGGACTCACCTTTATATGTTTATTACAAATTACCAACCTCCAGTTAGTTTGGACTAGTCAATGGTTAGTAAATAGATAGTCAATTTGAACACATCAGGATGTTTTTGTCTTTTGACTGTATTTTAATATTTTATAATTAAAAAAATTATAATTAATTTACTTGTGTTGTCATGTTAAAGTTTGTGGTTGGACTCCGGGATAAACCCAACTCGTGCAGTCTCTAAAATGTTTCAACCAAGCATTAGATTTTCAGTTGACTAGTCTTCGGTTGACCAGATCTAGATAACGAAATAGGTTCTATGTGAAATGTACGTGACTGTTAGTTAATATGAGAAGTAAGCTTTGCTTTTTATCATACGCTACTTGATCTAAGATTTCAAAACAAATGCCACATGTAAATAATTTTTTGTGCTTGAAGCTACCCATTTATTATTTGAAGTACTAACTGATAACAAGATTAGCATTCATTATTCAAATGACCTAGAAGCTATTTGTTTTTCCCACTTATAACTTAATGGTGTGCCAAATTGCATCCATAAAGTTATCTTTGTTTGTTTGTTTTTTTTTTTTTTTTTTTTTTTTTTTTGTGGTTAAACTACTTAAAACTACCCAAAAATAATTGGAGAAAAAAAATGATACTTCTTGATTTTCAACTTAATTATAAATCACTTAATGACATTTAAAATATTCTATTATAAGTCTATCCTCCCAAAATAATATATTTTTAATTTTATCCTAATTTTATATTGTAAATATTTTTTCCTAATACTTATATGACATATATATATTTTTAAAAAAAACCCTCATCCCAAAATTTTTTAAAATTGGACTAATATATTTCAATTCACAATTTAAACATTTGCCTTTTTTTTTGTTTGCTTTTTAAATATAATTCAACTTATACATAATTTCATTATTTTTATTTAAATATATAAATATAATTAATTCTGCTATACTTTTTAATCGTATTTTACTTATAAATAAATATTACAAATAATTATTTATGTTTTTTTTTGTTTGTATTATATTAAATAAAATTTCATAACAATTAATAATAAAAAGGGTATCAATGTCAAATCACTAGTTTTCAGATAATTTTAGTTTTAAAAAACAAACAATTTTACAGTACATTTGGATGTGAGAAAATATATATATACCACATTAAGATTTCAAGTTTCAGTTACTATTTAGTATTTAGTAAGTTTCAATACTGTTGAGTCGATAAAACAAAACAAACTGGCTCCCTAGAAGTGAAATTGCTGACCGGGCCACCACATGTGACAAAACAAACGAAACACAAGGGACTGCATTGTTGGCCGAGTCAATCAACTATTGCAATTTAGACTGACCAGTTGCTAGTTTTTGAGCAATTGGCGCACTAAAGGTCACCTTCATTTCTGAAATTGAAAATGAAAATAACAATACACAACCAAAAAAAAACTAAAAAAGTCAAACAAAAAAAATTTGCTCCTTATATTATTATTTAGAGTAAATTACAATTTAGTTATCTAATTTAAAACTATGTTCAGATGGAGCAAACTTTGTGATTTTGTTACAATTAGCCTCCTTGCCGTTAGTCTATCTCTGTTAGAGTTAATTGATTGAGGGATAAAATTATCTTTTGACCTTATTTTTAAAAATTTTTCTATTTAAATAAAATTTCAAACTTTATATGAAATTTAATCAGATCTCCATTGATTAATTTAAAAATTAAAAATTAAAAATTAAGATGGATGGTGGAGATTAATTTTAAAAAAATAAAAAAAAGTATACAAATTACAAAAATCAAATACAAAGTTTTTTCATTAGATGGAGATTAATTTGAAAACAATTAAAAATTAAATAAAATAAATAATTTAAATAAATTTTGTTTATTCAATCCCTTTCACTGTCTCTTTCTTCTCACTTAACCCTAACTTTATCTTCAAGCAACAACAAAGTCAAGAACTGTTCTGGGTTTGATCTTCAACAAAATCTAGTCATTTTCAACAAAATCATCAAAATCTAGTCAAAATAAGAGACGAAAAGACAATTTTTTTTTTTTTTTTTTTAAATCTAACCCTTAATTGTTTTGGATTCGATTGAACTTAAAACTACATGTTTTGGGTTCGACCAAACCTAGAACTTGATCTAACCTAAACATCTTCATGTTTCTTTTTAAAATAATAGAGTTAAAGAGAGAGAAGGGAAGATGCATTGAAAGAGAGAGAGAAAGGGCTAAAGGTGGAGAGAGAGAGACACAGTGACTGGGTTCAATCATCTGCAAACTTCAACTTCATACATCTACAAAACATTTTCAATCGAACCCAATAAATCATCTACAAACATCATCAAACCCCAAAAATCATCACACCCAACATCTGCAAAACATTATCAAACCCAATCAATCATCTGCAAACATCTTCAAACCTTTCTAGGATGAACCCCATCGCCAAACCACATATGGGTTCAATTACAACCCAGATGAACATCATCTGGGTTCATCCCAGATGATGCATTCAAAGAGAGAGAGAGAGAGGGCTGAAGGTAGAGAGATAGAGAAAGAGAGGGATGGTTATTTTTATTTTTAAAAATTTTGTTTTTAATTATTTTTAAATTTAAATTTATTTTTTATTTTAAAATTTTTAGTTTTCTTTTCTCAAAAAAAAAGTTTAGGGCATTTTCATCTTTTAAACACATTTACACTGTTGATCTACAAATCTAACGGAGATGGACTAACAGCGCTATAACAAATCTTAGATTTTATAGCATCTAAGGATAGCATTATGTTTTTTATGCAATGAAAAAACTATCTATTATAACATTTTATAATTAAATGCTATTGTACTTAATCACTTGGTAACATATTATTATTTATAACTTTTTACTATTAAATATATAGCATATAAGATGTAATATTAATAAACATGAAGATTTTTTTAAATTAATTAAATAATTGTGATTATAATAACACAATAGGTAAGTTATGAAATTCAAATTATTAATATGTTATAAAAAATAATTAAATAATTAATAAAAATAAATAATAATAAAATAAAAATTCACAAAGCCCTCCAATTCTAAAAATCAATATGGCGACAAAACTTAGAAATTGGTGGGACTCTTTTGTTTTCTCAAAGTAAAATTTTTTTGTTTTCCCACTCTCAGACCTCAATTTTATTTAGGGGTGGCAATATGGATCACAATACGACAGCTCGACACGAATTCACGAAAAATAAATGGGTATGAGTTGTAGTTAAACGAATTCATGTCGTAATCGTGTTGACCCGCTTAACCTGTTTATTAAACAAATCGAATTGGGTTTATTTAAACGAATCACGGGTTGACACGATTAAATTAGGGGTAAAATTATAATATTGAAAATTATAGGGGATAATATGTAATTATGCATATATATAGATAAGCATTAACCATAACCTAAACCTAATCCATTCTATCTCAAAATTTCAGCAGCCACCACTCATTTTGTGACTTGCTCAGTGCACTTGGTCTTTACCCACACGGCCACACCCGCAACTCCTCGCCTTCTCCCGCTTCACCCGACAACAGCGGTAGCTTTTCCCTTTCTTCCACCACACTTGACGACGGCGGCAGCTCCTTCCCTTCTCCATGGCCCCCAATGATAACTCCTCTTCTTCTCCCACCACACCCGACAACAGCTCATTCTTCCCACAATCACCAGTTGCAGCAACTCCTCCCCTTCTCCACGGCCGCACCACACCTACACGGCAGCTCATTCTTCCCACGGTCACCGGTCGCAACAGCCCCTCCCCTTCTCCACGATCACACCACACACACACGGTAGCTCTTTCTTCCCACGGTCACCGGTTGCAGTAGCTCCTCCCCTTTTCCATGGCCACACCACACCCACACGACAGCTTCTTCTTCCCACGGTCACTGGTCACGGCTTCTTCTTCCTCACGGTCGCCTGTTGAAGCTCCGATCGTAGCTTCGATAGCAGCTCCAGTTGCAGCTCCTTCGTCACAGTCACCCCATCTTCACGATTTCACCACCGTATCCACCATCAGATCTGGTCGGAACAGCTGCAGATATTCTTCTCTTCCATTTTCAAGCTGTTCACTAATTTTTTCTATTGGTACTCGCCCATTTTTATCAGTTCTCTGGTCTGTTAAATAGTTTTTTATTGATTAACATGAAATTGATCATTTACCTTCATAAAAATTTCATCTAAATCTTAGCTTGATAGATACTCATTTAAGTTATCTGACCATGCTCAACTCCAAATTCTATCACTTAATGGTAAACTCTCATAATTATATTTCTAAATTTAAAAATTGTAAAATGTAGATATCTAATGTTTTTTTTTTTTTTTTTTTTTTTGTGATTTTTGTGTAGGTTGGAGGTCCCCTTGGAATCAAAGGGGGAAAAATTTAAATTACAAAGTTTTGTGTTGGAGAATGATAGTGTTAAGTAATTTTAATTTCTTTGGATTTGTGTTGAGTTGGAGTATGATTTTATTTTGTTATGGTTTTTAAATATGGATTATATAGAATGTTATGTAGTTGATTTAATGTGTTGGTTTTTATGTGTTAAATTAGGTGGTTAGTTGTGAATTATTTATTTTATTTGTGTTTAAAATATTATTTAAGTTAAACGAATTAAACGGGTTAAACGAATTAAACAGGTTAAACGAGCTAAATGAGTTAAATGAATTAACGGGTTTAGATCCTTTATGATTTTATTAATAAACGAATTAATCGTATCGTGTCGTGCCCATTGAATAAAAAGTCGGTCGAGTTGGCCAATTTCTCGTCAAGGAATCGTTGCTCGGTTACTTCTATATCTGAGAATCGCCGGATCGGGAGTATAAATCGGACTGAGTCAAAAATCAGCCCAACTCGACCATAACTCGGCCCAACTCGTGCAACTTGGCCTTAACTCGATGCTTTTTTTTTTTTTTTTTTTGCAATTTTTTCATCGCCAAAACCACGTCATTTTGGGATGCCCAAAACTACGCCGTTTTGGCATCACCTATAATTCTCCATTGCTTCTCCCCTGCTGTCTTCTCTCTTCAATTCTTCATTCTTCCTCCTTTGTTCTGCTTCTGCGATTCTGCTTGTTGCCTCACAGTCACACTGTTGCCGGTCTCTATCTCACCGTCGCTCCATCCATCACCGTCATCGTTACAGCCAACGTCGCTGTCACAGCCAACTTCGCCATCTGTCATCATCTTCGTACCCGAATCTGGTTAGTTGTTTTATTTTCATTTTTTTTTTTGCTTTTAACACAATTTTTTCACATGTATTTGTTTAGACTCTTTAGGGATGATGATTGATTGATTATATAAGCTATAGTTGTCTAAGAAATTTAGATTTTGGAGTTGATTATGTGATTATGTCTTATCTACATTTGTTTAGGGTTTTGTATTTTTGTTACATTGATGGGAACATGACATTTTGTTGTTACTTTTATTGCTTTTCTATAATTAAATTTTCTTTTTTGGTAAAGAATAAAGAGTTATGAGTTATGAGTTATGAATTAAAGAATAATATTTGTTGTGTAAATGTTTTCATGCTTAAATATTTGTTTGATGATTAGATTGTTTAATGAATTAATGTAGCGACATGGAGAATGAATCTTCGGGAGCCTCCGTTGCCCAATCTCTTAAACGAAATTCAGATGATATCAGATGGGATTATGGGAAGTTGGTTGATCTGAACATTATGGAAAGAGTGCAGTGCATATTGTGTGGGAAGATTATGTCTGGAAGGATATATAGATTAAAGGAACATTATGGCTCACATATCCAGAAATGTGGTTAAATGTACAAAAGCAAAACCAGAAGATACAAATAGATGCAGGAATGCACTTATGGAGTCAAAAATAAAAAAAGAAATAAAATGATGGAGGAGAAATTGAAGAGAGGAGAAGTAAATATCAACCAACAAGAGGAGATGGAAGAAGTAGAGGTGGAGGGGAAGGGGGGGGGGGGGGGGGGGGGGGGAGGGGGGGGCGGGGTGGGTAAGGAAAGAGCCCCATCATCTTAGCCCTATAGATAGGTTTACAACACCTATTGATCCGGAGTCGTCACTAAATTCAAGGAAGTCAATGCGACAACAAAACATCAATGAAATAATTTTTAAAAAGAGGCTCAATCATGTGCACAATTAGGTGACTACTTGGATGTTTAATAGAACCGTTCCATGGAATATTGTTACGAATGATGATTTCATGCGTGCTTGTGAAGCCATTGGTCAGTTTGGGCCGAGTTATAAACCTCCAAATTATTATGAAATCGGGAAGCGATATTTGCCGAATAAAGTGGAAGAAACCAAGTTGTTGTTAAAAAGGCAAGAAGAAGAGTGAGTTGCAAATGGATGTTCAATTATGATGGATGCTTGGATGGATAGGAAAATGAGGAGCATAATGAATTTGTGTGTGAATTGCAGGTATAAATTTTATATAATTTATCTACTATACAACGTTAACCGCATATTATATTATTTAAATTTAATATCTTATGCTTTTAGTGTGTTTCTTACTTTCTTAATGTGTTCTTTAATCTAATTTATATTTAATTGTTACTTAAATTTGATTATTGCAGGTTAGGAACCGCTTTCCTTTCTTCCAAGGATTGTTCTGATGTAGCACACACTGCGGAACACATTTTTGAGTATGTGAATGGATGCATTAATCAAGTCAAACCTAAAAATGTTGTTCAAATTGTAACCGACAATGTTAGCAACAATATGGGCGTTGCCAAGATTTTGAAAGAGAAAAGGCCAAATATATTTTGGACCTCATGTGCTACTCACACCATCAACCTCATGCTAGAAAGTATTAGCAACCTTTCGAGGTTCAGCAAGTATATTGAGCAATCAAAGCAGATGACAATCTTCATTTATGTTCACCACAAGACTTTGGCAATGATGAGGTCTTTCACAAAGAAGAGGGACATAGTGAGGTTGGGAAAGACTAGATTTGCATCCGCTTTTCTTACTTTGCAAAGCTTGATGAATAACAAAAATGCTTTGAAAGCAATGTTTGGTAGTGGAGAATGAGCGAAGTGCAAATTCTCAAAAAGTAGTAAAAGGAAATTGGCCTACGAAACTATGATGAGTTTGGCATTTTGGAATGGTGTGACATGTTGTTTGAAGGTTTTTGCACCTTTGATTAAAGTGTTGAGATTGGTGGATAGGGATCAAAAGCCATCAATGCCTTGGTTATATGGAGAATTAAGAAGGGTTAAACAAAAAATTAAAGGAGTCTTGAACAACGTGGAAAATAATTATCGGCCAATTATTGAAAAAGTTGATGAAAAATGAAAGATCGGCTAGATTCTCCATTGCATATGACGACATTTCTGTTGAACCCCTATTTCCACTACAAGGATTCAAGCATTTTTGATAAAACTAAGTTGTTGAATGCCTTTTTAGAGTGTGTAGAGACTTTTCATCATGGTGATACAGTCTCTCAAGATGTAATTATCATGACTGAATGGTCACAGTATAAGATAAAGGAGGGTCCTTTTGGGAAACCGTTGACCATTAAAGGATGTGACACTGATTCTAAGGATCCAGGTAAAAAATTGAACATTCTATTTCATATAAATTGTTTTTAGTTGTTTTACTTGTTTACTAATTACTATTATATTTTTGGTATTATATTTATGAAAATATATCTTTCAAAAACTAATTATATATGTGATTATGTTTTATGGTGTAGTTAATTGGTGGAGCATGTTTGGAGGCCACACATCTAACTTGCATAAATTGGCAAGGAGGATTCTTTCATTGACAACTAGTTCATCCGGATGTGAAAGAAATTGGAGCAATTTTGAATGGGTTAGTGTAATATCCATAGCTTATTTTTAATGTTTTAAATTTTAATTATTTATTGATTTATTCAATTTTAATTTTTAAATCTTATGTAGATACATACGAAGAAAAGGAATAGACTCAATATGGATCGATTGAACGATCTCGTCTTTGTTAATTTCAATTCACAGTTATCAAGGAAAATGAACCAACAGACAAAGAAGAATGTTGATGTGCTACTAGCACCTGATGTTGATGCTATTGATGCACAAGGATGGCTTGTTCCGGGTGGTGATGATGATGATGAAGTACGGTCTGGTTTGGAACGACCGAGGCAACTTGATGAAGATGATTTTGATTCTACAGAGGTGGAGATGGAGAAAGGGGAGAAGAAAATTGATGTAGAGTTTGAGTCCGACAATGAACAAGTTATGGAAGACATTTATGGAGATGATGAAGAGTGGTTACGTCTTTCTCCTCGCCTTTAAGGTTTTTAGGGCCTTTACATACTTTCATGAACTTTTCCCTTTGGTTGCTATTTTGTTTTTGCTATGTTATCATTTACATATTATATATGATGTTGGTTGTGTACTTGTGTTTGAGATTGAAAGAATGATGGAAGATCCTAAGTAGTTTAGATGTGATGGACTTTTGAAGTGTAGTTATTTTTGTGTATTACAGGTGGAATTGTTAAAAAAATAGTGGTTATGCTGGAGAAATTTTTAAGGTATCTAGTATTTGTAATTATGTGATTGTGTTAAAGTGACTTTGAAGATTGTATGAGATAGGCTTGATAGTGTTTTGTGGTCATATGATTGTATTTTGATCATATATAAAATTTTAATTTTATTTTTTACAGGTTTGACCTCGTTTGACCATTGGTCTACGGTTTGACCGTTGATTGATGGTCAAACAGAGTACTCACCAAGTACTCTCCGAGTTGTCAAGTACTCGCTGTTTGCTACGTCGCCGATTGAGTAGCGAGTAACGAATTTTGAAACACTAGTCGTGTCATTCGTTTATAGATGAATTCGTGTCGAATCCAAAAACATTGACCCGCTTTATAAACGAATTCATGTCGAATTGGTCGAATTAATAAACGAATCGAATGGAATACAGTTCAACCCGACACGTCAACCCGTTTTGCCACCACTATTTTTATCTCAACCCTACCAGCCACTCTCAACACTTTCAGATATCATCTCACTCATCGCTCATATTCCTTCTTCTTCGCCATTCACACACGAAGTTTATTTGGGAGATAGATCTCAACACAATCATACAGCGGATACACGATGAGAGAGAAATTGATACAATGAACGAGAATGGTGACAGAGAAGAAGAGAATGGTAACAGTGGCGATCATGTGACATCGGCGATAGTAGTAAGGGAGAAGTCTAGCGGTGGTGGTGGTAGAATGGTAACAGTAGAGTAAATGGGCCATGGTCACGGGAGGAGGACGCGGTGCTGAGTGGGCTGGTGAGTCAATTCGGGGCGAGGAATTGAGGGATGATCACGCGAGGAATTCCAGGTCGGTGGTATAATCAGCTCTGGTGGTGCAATCAGCTCGACCTTTGCCTCAAGTATAAGCCTTTAATCGGTAACTACACCAACCTCTCTCTCCCTCTCTCTCTCGCTGTGTGGATATTTGTTTGTTTGTTAACTATATAACAGAACTGGTTTTGAGGTTGTTTGGAGAAAAAGGTAGGTGCCTTTGTTGTTGGATTGAAAATCACCATTGGTTTTTAACAGAGATAGAAATTCTCCCCATTTCAGTTCTCTGTTTATAGAGCCAGACTTTGGGTTTTTCCACTTTCACTTGTTATTGTCAATTTAATTGTCAGATTATTGGTTTGAATTGGCCTTTCATTTTGTTTAACATTTTTTTGGATTTGTTGATTGTCATGGAGTCGGTGATTGAAGTTTCATTTATGTTTTTGTGTTTAATTTATTGTTAGTTGTCTGATTTTAAGTGAATTATTCAAGCTGTTATGTTGATGAATTCTGATTGTTTTATAAGGATTTGAAGTTTTTATATATTAATAAATAATAATAAATATTTTTGTTTTATATGAAAAAGTGGAAATTTAGAAAAAAAAAGTGATATTTATTTATTCAAGGCATTTGAAGAAGAAAGTGGAAAAATGGCTTCTATGTTGTTGAATCCGTTGACTTGTCTCTGCAAGTCCAAGAAAAAATGGCTTCATTAGAGATGTCGTGGGAGGCTTTGAAAGTCGGTCGTGTGGCAATTCCTGGGCCGAACAAGTTTGAGAAGGTGTCTTTGAGAGGTGGTTCTGTTATGTGCAAGGCAGTCTCTGTTAAGCCTCAGACTGAGATTGAAGGTCTCAACATTGCTGAAGATGTCATCCAGGTCAGACTATCTTCAAAGTTTTTAATTTTTATGTGGGATTTGGAATATTATAGAACTGGGTTGGTTTTGTTTCTTAAAATTTTTATTTGGATTTGGAAATTATATGTTGTTGGTTTTGGTATAATTGATGGCAACTATCAGGTGGACCAAAGTTGGTTTTAATATTGGTGGGGACGTTGAATTGAAGATAATTTAGCTTTGGTTCATGAACTGAGACTTATGGAACTGTTTGTATGCTTAGAAGGGAGTTTTCAATGAAAATGTTATTGGGATGAGTACAATGAATGTGCTTTCACTTTTCAAAGCTTTTATAATTTCTTAAAATTTCTTGGGTTCTGAGTTGGTTTCTTGAGTTGGAATTGAGGAGGTTTTAATGGTAAGCAATGGCTGCATTCTAGTGGATGAATTTAAGTTGCATGAAGCATGTTCAGTGGGTTATCAAAGACTTATGAATTTAAGCAATTACTGTGCGTTGAAGAAAATATTGGAAGAAAGTGGACGTTGATAGATGCCATGAAAATAGGGCTGTTTGCATACTTCTCTAGTCATTAAATAAGTAAAAGATAATCTAGAGAGAAACAAATTCCTCTCTTATTATAAAAGGAGAAAATAATTTTTCCAAAACCAATTATATCTAAATGTAGTTACACCAAATGTTTTTTAAAGTATATGTAGTTTCTAATGTTTCCAAGTATTTGGCAATGAATTGGATTAGTGGAGCCACATGACTTTTCATAATGGTTCGTAGTGAGGCTTTAATTTGCAAACTCCTGGTTTATAGCTATCAAGGTTGTTGTACCAATTGGATTTTACATATGAAAATAACTTTATGATTTTTTTTTTTTCCATTTAAAACGTCTGAAATTAAAGTAGAGACTAAATGATTTGAGGAATTTCAATATTATATATCATGAATGTTTTTGGCAAAAACTGAATACCAAAAGCATCAATTTAGATTGAGTGAATAGATGAAACCTAATCAATAGAAAAAAAATTGCACCAATGGTGACTATATAGAATTGCTAGTTGTTGCTATTATAATATATCTTATCCGAGCAGTAGATATTATTAGACATCACTACTAGATCTAGCCAAAGCATTGTTTTCAAGTACCAAAGCCAAATCCACATTGGATGCCAAATTATATATATATATATATTAGACATCACTACTGGATCTAGCCAAAATATTGTTTGCAAGTATCAAAACCACTCAAATCCACATTGGATGCCAAATTATATATATATATATATATATATATGCACACCACTTTTTTCAAGAGAGAGGAGGTTTGGTAAGGCAATAAAACAATCAAGAGTGGTGGGCCATTTCAGCTTTTCTTTTGTGCATGTCAGCTATTGGTTTAAGTGTATTGATTGGGCTAAAATAAAACACGATTTTATATTCCAAACCTGTGTTTTTGTGATGAAAACTCGAGTAAAATAGGGGTATTTTAATGTTTTATAAGTGTTTTGTGCAGGAATTTAATAAATGGGTCAAATTGTAATTTTTGGGGGCGAAAGTTGAATTTTCAGAAGTCAAATTGTAATTTTCCCGCACGACATGGCAGCAGGCCATAAACTTGCAGGCCAGACCAGCGCATGGGAGTTGGAAGTTGTCGCAGTCTTGTTGCCCGTGTAAAGGGACTGCACCTAGGCATGGGCCTTGTTTCATGCGTGAATGACCTGCATGGGTATTTCAAGCAGTCCAAACGTGCGTTTAATGGCAACAAAGTTTTTCTTGCTCATTTTGTTCGTGGAAAATCGCCATTAATGACTTCGAAGATTTTCAGTTTATGTGACAAAGCCAATTAAGTTAAGTGGGGATTCAATCACTCAGTTAAAGGAAATAATTGAATTTCACAATCACACATGAGCATCTCTCAAAAATTCAAAAACTCCAAGAAAAGGAAGCAAATTTTCTGTTAAAGGAAGTTTGTGAAAGCAGTCAACCGTCAGCATGTAAAGAATCTCATAATTAAGTTGAGTATTCAGTTTTTCAAAGGCAAAAAGGAGAGAATCAAGGTGAAAAATAGGAAAACTGAGATTACGGGTGGAGAAAAAAATAAAATGATAATGATAACTTAAACTGGAGCGGCTATAAAGGTTTCAATTTTTACAATGAAAAGAAGACGGTTGACATAAGAAAAATCACAGAGAAAACAACAACGGAGGACTTTTGACAAAAAAACACTTTTAGAGCAAACGGTGGCAAAGGAAGAGTTGGGGCTATCAGCGTGACTGTATCAATTGGCTCAGTTGTGTTCAAGGAAGGCTTGCAAAATTACACAGTGACTTCTTCCTTAATTTATTTTCTCAATTAATACAATGTTCTTTATTTTAATTTCAATTTTTCCATTGTGTTAATTAATTTCATGGAGAACTAAACGATTTTATCTAGGAATACAATGTAGCCAGCTATTTCAATTCTTGTTAAATGATTTATTGGTATTTAATATTTTTATTCTTATTGTCAGTATTCTGTTCTATTGTTTATATATGTGGTTAATTAACTTAGGCCTGATTAATTAACTTGATCTGTTAACTATATTGCACTTGGAAAAGGCGACTATAGTTTAGACATCAATAGAACGGCATGAATCTTAAAGGATAGGAATATACCTATAAGGTTTGTGTAATCGTTGTGGATAATTGGATCCTAAAGAATTTAGACTAATTAATTGGCATAGGAATATAGCAGTTTAATTTCTCTGAATATTTTCACTTGACCATTCGGAAGAGGCTAGTGAAGATTTAAGAGTTATCCGATTAAATACGCAATAGAATTATTTATTTTATTTTATTTTATTTTAATGAGAATAAGTCATTTGAATAGTTGGTGAAATTGTATTTCTTAGATACTTTATTCTGTTGTGGTCTTCTATCTTTATAAGTAATTTTTAATTATTTGTTTAGTTAAGTTGTATTTTTAATTTTAATATATATATATATATTTTTTAGTGAATTAAATATTCTTGTCAATTAGGAAGTCTGAATAAAATTGGTTTCAAGGAAGTTGGTAATTGATACTTAAAAATTAGTAGTTGTCTTTGTGGGAACGACCTTGATGTGTCAGTATATTACATTGTGACTGTGTATACTTGCATGCGATCTATTGTAATCAGTGCATTAGGATTTTACCCCATCAAGTTTTTGGCACCGTTGCCGGGGACAATGTACATTTTATAGTATCAATATCAATACTAGTTGAAACAATCTTAGTTCAGATTATTGTGTTTTATTTTATTTTATTTTATATTTATTTGTATTTATTTTTCTTTTTTAATTTTTAGTTTATCTTATTTTATTTTATAGGTGCTAAAGGTCGTTTTATGCAAAGGTCTAAAAGCACTGAACTATTGTCATTCGACAGTGAAATCGAGAGAACAGTTCGAGGAATAAGGAAAGCTAGGCGTTTGGCAGAGCAAAAAGTAAACATGGGAGATAATCAACCACCACCCGAGGCCTCCAAACCTCTCTGAGATTATTCTATACCAACTGTGGAAGGGATCCACCAAAGCATTTGCAGACCAACCATCCAAGCGAACAACTTCGAGATCAAACCAGCAACCATTCAAATGGTTCAATCCGCAATGCAATTTTCCGGTTTACTCAATGAATATTCAAATAAGCACATTGCAAGTTTCCTGGAGATTTGCGACACCTTCAAATACAATGGAGTGACGGATGGCGCCATTCGGTTGAGATTGTTCCATTTCTCATTAAGGGACAGGGCAAAAAGCTGATTGAATTCATTGCCTCAAGCCTCTATCACAACATGGGACGATCTGGCACAGAAGTTCCTAGCAAAGTATTTTCTTCCAGCAAAAACAGCGAAATTGAGGAATGATATTGCTGCATTTACGCAAATGGAAGGAGAATCATTGTATAAGGCTTGGGAGAGGTTCAAGGAGTTGCTTCGAAAATGTCCTCATCATGGAGTGCCGGAATGGTTGCAAATACAGACTTTTTATTAAGGCCTATCAAAGGCTGAAAGATCCGATGTGGATGCTGCTGCAGATGGAGCACTACTAAAAAGAAATGTGGAGGATGCATTTGAGTTGATCGAAGAAATGTCATCCAACATCTACCAATGGCCATCTGAGAGATCAAAACCCAGAAAAGCAGTGTTTGGTGTTCACGAGCTGGATGCTATTACAGCACTGACAGCTCAAGTTTCTGTTTTAACTAAAAGATTTGATGTTTACGGTATGGGTGCAGGTGACGTCAATGCAATTCAAAGCTCATTAGTTAGCTCTGAAGAATACGGAGGCAACCAATACGAAGGCAACCATGCAAGGATAGTGGTCTGGGTAATTAGGAGTAGGTACAATTTGTAGTTAATTTTAACAGACAACACAATGATCCATACTTAAATGTTTACAACCCTGGGTAGAGAAATCACTCCAATTTTTCGTGGAAGCAGAATCAAGATCAGACATCATCATTGAAACCTGCAATTCCACCTTGTTTTCAAAGTCAACCACAACAAGTTCCACCTCAAGTCAAGAAGCCATCAATGGAGGAAATGATGATGAAATTCATGATGAACACTGACTCTCTTTTGCAGAATCAACAGAATATGTTACAGGCTCAGCAGAATAAGTTGCAAAATCAGCAGAATCAGCAAAATCAATTTCAAGCTCAATTACAAAACCAAAGTGCATCAATTTGAAACTTGGAAGTGTAATTGGGGCAAATCGCAAATGTCATCAATAGTAGACCGTATCGAAACTTACCTAGCAATACAGAGCAAAACCCGAGGAGGAAAGGTAAAGAGCAGTGTAAGGCTATCACTTTGAGGAATGGTAAGGAGCTGAATCAGAACATGGAACAATCTACTGTTGTGTCCAAACCATCAGAAGATGAGGAGCTAATTGCAGACAAGGAAGAGCAGAAGGATGAGAAAGAAGAACCATCAAAGCCTAAAGGAGAAAAAATAGCATCTCAAGTACCAACTTTGTCATTTCCGCAAAGGTTTCAAAAGCAAAAACTAGACAAGCAGTTTTCAAAGTTCTTAGAGGTATTTAAAAAGCTACATATCAACATACCTTTTGCAAAAGTACTAGAACAGATGCCTAGATACGTGAAGTTCATGAAAGAGATCCTATTGAATAAAAGAAAGTTGGAGGAGTTCGAGACTGTGGCGCTCACAGAAGAATGCAGCACAATCCTATAACAAAAATTACCTCCAAAACTAAAGGATCCAGACAATTTTACCATTCCGTGCAGAATTAGAGAGAACTTTGAAGGAAGGGCCTTGTGTGATCTAGGGGCAAGCATCAACTTGATGCCCTTATCCTTCTACAAAAGATTAGGCTTGGGGGAAGCCAAACCTACATCAGTTACTCTTCAACTTGCAGATCAATCTGTGAAGCGACCTAGAGGTGTAATTGAGGATGTTCTGGTGAAAGTGGAAAAATTTATATTCCCAAGGGATTTTATTATCCTTGATATAGAAGAAGACCGAAAGATTCCTATCATCTTGGGAAGACCCTTCTTAGCCACCGGAAGAACTGTGATTGATGTGCAAAAAGGCCAGTTAACAATGAGGATAGAAGATGAAAATGTCACCTTTAATGTTTTCAAAGCTTTGAAATTTCCTAGTGACACCGACGAATGCAATAGAGTGGAGGTATTGCATGATTGCATTCAGGAGGTACGCAATAAAGAAATTCCATTGGATGCTCTGGAGGCTACATTGGTGTATTCAAGTAAGGAAAATCGTGAAGAGGTCCAAGATTATATGGAAATACTTGAAGCAGCTCCGAAGTATGAGGTGTTGAATATGCATAATGCTCAGCCCCTTTTGGCATCGTCGATACTCAAGCCATCAATATAACAGCCACCATCACTAGAACTTAGACCTCTCCCGAAACATTTACGGTATGCTTATCTTGGGGAGGCATCCATTTTGCCAGTAATCATCTCAGCAGATTTGAATGATGTACAAGAAGAGAAATTGTAGACGATGTTAAGAGAAAACAAGTTAGCCTTGAGATGGACAATCGCTGATATAAGGGGTATATCAGCCCATCTTTCTACATGCATAAGATCTTAATGGAAGATAACCACAAGCCCACCATACCACCTCAATGCCAACTGACAACTCATCAGCCGAGGACAAAGAAATGGCATGACAAGAAAATTTTAGCCAAGCATTTCGAACCAGGACAACGAGTGTTGTTGTTCAATTCCAGGCTAAGATTATTCCCAGGCAAGCTCAAATCCAGATGGCTGGGGCCTTTCGTTGTCAAAACTGCATACCCATATGGAGTAGTAGAAGTTGAAGAAGAGAGTTCAGGTAGAATTTTTAAGGTTATTGGTCAGCGGATGAAGCAATATTTTGGTGGCGAAGTGGAACGACAAAAATCTACCATCGCCTTGGCAGATCTGAACAACTGAAGGCAAAAGAGAGTCTAGCTAAAGACTTTAAATTAAGCACTTGTTGGGAGGCAACCAAAGTTTTCTAGCCCTCTATTTTATTTTATTTCAATTATTTTTATTTTTATTTCTTATTTTTTATTTTTATTTTTATTTTTTTAGGTTTAATTTCAATGTTATAATTCTTGAGTCTTTTTGTTTGTTAGGTGAAATTCAGAGTGTGCATGGGTGGTCAATAATTTTTATTGGCACAAATTGCAGAAAAAAAAAAGGGGGGCAATCATGGTGTGATACATGTTTTGCACTACTTACTGCCGATGTCTGTTCACCTACTTTTCGTCCACAATTCTCCTTTCAATTCCACCATTTCTTTCTTGAGGACTAAGTAAATTCTTTTATTTTTAGATTGTTTACTTTTCTTTTAATTTTTATGTTTTTGTTTATCAATTGCATGATATTTTCAGTGATGTACTGTTTACTTGTTGTCTTTTATTTTTAACTGTGGTTTTTATTTTTGTCATCCTGAACTTAGTTTTTTCAAACATTGGGGACAATGTTTGGATTAGGTTTGGGGGTGAAAACAATCATGTTTCAAACTTGATTAATACATTGACCGTGTGCTTTCGAGAGAAGAGTTATTGCGCTATGTGATTGGTAGTCTTGACTAGGGAAGAGTCATGAAAGTCGTAAGCATGGTTTGATGTTATCAAAGACTTTGAACCCAGTTGGAGAATGTAGAGATATTGTGCATGCATAGATGTGGTCTATTAGTGGAGACTACCCTTGTGAGTAATCTTAACCTTTAGCGTGTTGTTCTAAGGGTAATTTTTCGTTTCCACTCATAAAACACCTTTTAGAAAAATTTTGTTGCTACTAGTTGGTCTCTTTAGGCTTTGATTAGACTTTAAGGGCAGAAATTCATTGCAATTCTTTATGATTTTTGAATTTTTGAGTCGTTGTGTGAACCTATTGACATGAAGCAGGCATATATGTGTAATTGACTCCAGAAAAAAGCTAAGAAACCAAATTTTTTCGATCCTAAATTGTGTGTGAGCCTAAAACCAAAATTGAAGCCAAACATATAGTAGCCTTTATTTTCTTTCACCCTCACAAATTATCTTGTGCCTAGTCACTTGAAAAATTAAATCTTTACCTTAAGAGCTTGGATTTTAAAGAAAATAATGCTAAATGGATGGAAGAAAGAAGTATTGGTGTTTAAAAAAAAAAAAAAAAAAAAGAGATGAAGAAATAAAGAGGGATAAGGGTCACTTAGAAGAGTTGTAGTCGGTGCTAAATACAACAATTTTAGAGATGCAATGAATAGTCTCTAGGAAAGTCCAAGCTTCTCGTTATAGACCTTATTTCACTTCTTTGCAGCCAAAACCCCTAACCTCGTTACATCATTTTAAAAGACCTGCTGATTAATAGGAGATCATGATTACTTAGAGTTAGAATTGTGGATGTTGCACTGTCTTTAGATGTCTGATTCTTTCAAAAGACCTTATTGGTGCTTATTGTTTACAATTCATAATTTATTATATAAGCAATATGAAGACTTGAATTCTTTTTTATGCATAAACTCCTAAATGCTTGTTTATTGTGAGAGTGTTGCCTTAAGTCTCTATGAGAAAAATTATTTATTTAATGAGTGAGTTCCAGTGAGGCATAGAGTCGAAGCGAAATAAGACCATGATGTGTGTGCTTAGTATTGTCGAACTTCAATTGCTGGGTGATAAGTTGGAGAGGACTGATGATTGTGAGAGGATTATTATTAACTTATTTTTAGTCACAGTTCAAGATCTCAGGCGAAGTGATTTTTCTTGAAGAAGGCACTAGAGGATTGGTTGTTTTGTTCAAACATGATTGTGTTACGGTTGTGGGTATCGTAGTTGGTAAACCCTCAGGAGACACAACTCCTCCTACTAGGGACACCTAGAGGTTTAAAGGTTTGTGGCATGTGCTAAATCCCATCTGTTTACCTACGAAAGTGGATGTGGTTTTAATTTTTGTTGCTTTTGTTTTATAGATTTTTTGCTCAAGGGCGAGAAAGAGTTAGGTTTGGGGGTATTTGATCAGAATAAAATAAAGCACGATTTTATATTCTAAACCTGTGTTTTTGCGATGAAAACTCGAGTAAAATAGGGGTGTTTTAATGTTTTATAGGTGTTTTGTGCAGGAATTTAATAAAGGGGTCAAATTGTAATTTTTGGGGACGAAAGTTGAATTTTCAGAAGTCAAATTGTAATTTTCCTACAGGCCATGGCAGTAGGCCATAAACCTACGGGCCAGACCAGCGCATGGGTGCTGGAAGTTGTTGCAGTCTTGTTGCCCGTGTAAAGGGACTGCACCTAGGCATGAGCGTTGTTACATGCGTGAATAACCTGCATGGGTGTTTCAAGTAGTCCAAACGTGCGTTTAAATGGCAACAAAGTTTTTCTTGCTCATTTTATTCGTGGAAAATCGCAATTAATGACTTCGAAGATTTTCAGTTTATGTGACAGAGCCAATTAAGTCAAGTGGGGATTCAATCACTCAGTGAAATGAAAGAATTGAATTTCATAATCACACATGAGCATCTCTCAAAAATTCAAAGACTCTAAGAAAAGGAAGCAAATTTTCTGTTAAAGGAAGTTTGTGAAGCAGTCAACTGTCAGCATGCAAAGAATCTTAGAATTAAGTTGAGCATTCAGTTTTTCAAAGGCAGAAAGGAGAGAATCAAGGTGAAAAACAGGAAAAGTAAGATTGCAGGTGGAGAAAAAAATAAAATGATAATGATACCCTAAACTGGGGCGACTATAAAGGTTTCAATTTTTATAATGAAAAGGAGACGGTTGGCAGAAGAAAAATCACAGAGAAAACAGCAACGGAGGACTTTTGACAAAAAAACACTTTTAGAGCAACGGTGGCAAAGGAAGAGTTGAGGCTATCAGCGTGACTGTATCAATTGGCTCAGTTGTGTTCAAGGAAGGCTTGCAAAATTACACAGTGACTTCTTCCTTAATTTATTTTCTCTATTAATACAATGTTTTTTTATTTTGATTTCAATTTTTCCCATTGTGTTAATTGATTTTCATGGAGAACTAAACGATTTTATCTAGGAATACAATATAGCCAGCTATTTCAATTCTTGTTCAATGATTTATTGGTGTTTAATATTTTTATTTTTATTGTAAGTATTTTGTTTTATTGTTTATATATGTGGTTAATTAACTTGGGCCTAATTAATTAACTTGATCTATTAACTATGTTGCACTTGGAAAAGACGACTATAGTTTAGACATCAATAGAATGACATGAATCTTAAAGGATAGGAATATACCTGTAAGGTTTGTGCAATCGTTGTGGATAATTGGATTCTAAAGAATTCAAACTAATTAATCGGCATATGAATATAGCAGTTTAATTTCTCTGAATTTTTTCACTTGACCATTCAGAAGAGGTTAGTGAAGATTTAAGAGTTATCCGATTAAATACGCAATAGAATTATTTATTTTATTTTATTTTATTTTAATGAGAATAAGTCATTGGAATAGTTTGTGAAATTGTATTTCCTAGTACTTTATTCTGTCGTAGTCTTCTATCTTTATAAGTAATTTTTAATTATTTGTTTAGTTAAGTTGTATTTTTAATTTTAATATATATATACATATATTTTTAGTGAATTAAATATTCTTGTTAATTAGGAAGTCTGAATAAAATTGGTTTCGAGGAAGTTGGTAATTGATACTTAAAAATTAGCAGTTGTCTCTGTAGGAACGACCTTGATGTGCCAGTATATTACATTATGACTGTATATGCTTGCACGCAACCTATTATAATCAGTGCATTTGGATTTTACCCCATCATGTATCACTTATCATTTATAATAATTAATATATATATATAATATAGGTTATAAGTGACATATATATGTTATATACTAAACGTGTGATGTCTTTGGCTTTTGATCAATGATCAGGTGGGTGTGGAACTCTTGTAGAGTTATTAAAAGTCATAACATGGGCCCAGTTGGGGATCCATGAAGAGCTTGTAAAGCAACTTCATGTATTTCAAAGGTATATTCTAGAACATTTCCAATATTCATGTTGGCCTTATACAAGAGACCTGCAAAATAGAAAAAAACACTCAATTATAAAAGCAATAATAAATGCCACCGTGCCTCACAACATTCTTTTTTGGGTGATTAGGACTCATAATGAAGTATAATTAAATGTACACATACCAACTTCAAATGTATAAAAATCTAGATTGCAAATACCTTTGCTTTAATTTTATTTATGTTGTATCTTTTTCTTCTCAGTTGTTGACATATTGAGTGCTGTTTGACTTCCGATCTATCTTGTATGCAAATATCTATGACTAATGCACCAACTAGACAACTCTACTCCAAATTGTTGGGATTGCATTTTGATTTCTTCAAATTCCATGACCAGAGAGTAACCGGATCCATGTTATCCATAACTAATATTGTGTAATCGTAGTTGGACAATCACTTATGGTTTATCATTTAGTTATTTATTTTTTAATTGGTACTTATATTAATGATGTGTCATTTTTTTTAGTCTTCTATACACTTTAGCGGTACTCAAGCATAGAGAATAGTCTATGCCACATCTGATTAATCCCCCTCTGATTAGTGTCCATAGATATTCCACATCTTCTGATTTCAAGCAAAAGTTATTTTAAGTGGGCTCAATTTGGCTGTCAGTTGTATAATAGTGTTTATTGCCAATTAGTTCTGTTCTATTCACTTGACTTTTTGCAATTTCTATTTGTCTTAGATTCATTTGTAAATAGACTTAACCAATGGTGCTTTAGATCTTCTAAATATTTCTTATACCTAAATTCAGGATAGGTTACAATATGATCTCTGATGTTGAGCAAAGAGGACCTATAACACTCGGAAAGGTAAGAGTTGGTGACTACAATTCTTCTCTGTAGCTAATGGAATGTCTAATTAGATATGATATTATAAGCAACTTATTATCTTTTATTGAATGTTTATCTAAAATAAGGGTCACTTCTATCATAAGCTGGACCTTCCTAAGTGTTTAATAAAATTTCATTTAGTTTCATTCACCACTACTACTGTGGAAAATTTATGTTATTGATGAATGTTTAAGCTATTTGTTTGCTGATTCCAAACTTTGAATGATAATCATGCCATTTTAGGTTATATACATGAGATGACTCATTATAACTATGGAAATTAATATACTAACATTATGTTTGCTTCTTTTGGTATTCTGACCATGACAAAAACATATCTTTTCACTTGCTTTGGCCTAGCTTTCAATCCTTTTGATGTCAGATATCATTTTTTCCTTCTTCTTTTTCCAGAGCATTCTTGTGTTACCTATTTGTGGAAGCACAGACATTGGCCTTACTTTCATAGCTACTTCAAGAGGATATATAGGCTCATACTGACAATGCCAGCATCGATGAGCTTGGAAATAAGAATTCTTCTAAAAGCATTTAGAGCTAAACTTGTATTAATTGATTCAGCAAAAGGCATGAAGGGACCAATTTTGAAAAAATTGAAATGAGACAGTTACATTCATTTTTGGGACTAATTTTTACATTTGAACATACTTATATTACTTTTGTTTGTGTTTTTAATACGAAGGTTTATTATTTTGATGAACTGACAATGTATTAGTTTCATATATTAATGAAAATTAGTTTTCAATTAATTCTTTTTTATAATAGTACGATATAGTGCACTTTGAAATGTTATAATTTTATACATTACCACATTTCAAATAAAAAAAATATTACATATTAAAATGTTATTAAAATGATAATAAAATAGCTTGTTTAAAAAACTATCATAAAATACACAATAACATTCTGGAGAAATAACTACCGCATGCTAAAAATGCTATGGGAATCAATGATTAAAATAGCTTTTTCGAAATGCTATAATAGAATAAATTGTATCAAATTAAATTAATAATTATCACATATTAGAAATGCTATTGAAAAGATGTTAAGATAGTTTTATCAAAGTGCTATAATAAGATATGTCATAGCACTTTTGATTGAACGGTATAACATATCAAAAATGTTATAAAAGATGAAATACTTTTAAGAACATGAGTTGACATAATGTTCTTCTAAATGCTAGCGTAGACTTTTGATAGCATTTATCATATGTTATCGTTTGCACATGTTGTTGTAGTCACTTATGAAGGCAAAAGGAGCTTGCTGAAACAACACCAATGGATGTGTACATCTTACGTCAATTCTAAGAGGGAGTCTCAAGTTGCATAAGACAAGTAGGTTATATCTGTATGTTCATTAATACTTTATCTCTTTGGGCAAGGTCTCACAGATGTAAGGTAACATCGAACCACGTTAAAAATGTTCTTATGTTGATTTACTTTACTACTGTTTATTATTTCCACGTTATAACTCATAGTTTATATGTTATGACATATAACTTAAGTTACAACATAACTTATTAAGTCATAACATTAAATAAATCCAACATAGACAAAAATTAGGTAGTTTATAGTCAAAGACATTTTCAATCGGTATCAGAGCTAGTCACTAGACATACTTAGTGAGATTTTAAGGAATTTTTAGTCTGTTTGTTATCTAGCATGACATCATTATCTGAAGGCGCGTCAATCTTTCTACCACTCTTGCTAGATGAATCAAACTATCTATATTGGAAAATAAGAATAAGGGCCTTTATTAAGTCAATTAATGAAAAAGCATAGAGAGCAGTTGTTATAGGATGAAATCACCCACATTGTAATTGACAATGAACAAAGAGTCATGCCAAAACATGAATTATCGTCGACTACTGATGAGGATAAGCTTGCAAGTTATAAAAGTAAGGCCTTGTATACAATTTTCAATGAAGTTGATGCAAATCAATTCCAAATGATTTCCACTTATGTTATAGCAAAGGAGGGATGTGATGTATTGTAGAATAACTATAAGGGAATAGATGATGTGAAGTGTTCCAAACTTCAAATGCTCATTTCCATATTTGAAAACTTGAGAATGGATGATAATGATCTACTTTCTGATTTCTTTACAAAATTAAGTGATATATCTAACAAGTGTTTTGCTTTAGGTGAAAGAATTCTAGAAAGTAAGCTTATACAAACTATGTTGAGGTCACTCTCTAACAAGTTTCAAGTCAAAGTAGCTTCAATTGAAAAACGTGAGAACCTGAACAATATGAGGATGGATAAGTTGATGGGTTCTCTACAGGCATTTGAATTGAACTTAAAGCAAAGGAAATGGGAGAAATCCATTGCCCTTCAATCAGTTCAAGAAGAGCTAAGAAACAAGAGGATTCAAAAACTAATGAGGATTCTAAGTTAGCATTGTTAACAAAGAATTTTCAGAAGTATCTAAAAAAGATAGGAAGAAATCCTAAGGTCTTTCAATGGTAATAATACTTCTAAACTTGACAAAACTAACAAAAAGAAATGTATTAAATGTAAGGAATGTGAAGGTTTCGGCCACATACAATCAAAGCATGCAAACAAATTGAAGAAGAAGTCTAAGGCCATGATGAAGATTTTGACAATGGCAGTGATGAAGATTTGGTAGGAAAAATTGCATTAACTTCTTCTATGATTAATGAATCTGTTGTGCAGGCTATGCAGAGAATGTTGCAATGTCAAGTTCCAATGTTGTAACATCTGATAAGGATGTGGAAATAGATACTAACTGTTCAAACTTAGAAATGGATTAGGAATCATTCCGGGAAGCTTATCAGAAGCTATATGACCAATGGCTGAGAGTTTGTGGTGAAAACCAATCTCTCATAAAGAAGAACGATATCCTTGTAAAGTCTAAAGAAAGTTGAAACTACAAGAACTTAAATACTTGCTTCAAGAGAAAGAGTACAACATTCAAAAACTCTTAAATACTTGCTTTAAAAGAAGGAGTACAACATTCAAAAACTCTTAAGTGAGATAGAGAGAACTCAGAAAAGAATGAAAATGATAAGTTCAAAAACTAAAAGACTAATTGAAATTTTGACAGTAGGGAAACCTACTAGTAATCATTTTGGATTAGGCTATAATGGTGAGAAGTCTGAATTCAAAACAGTTTTTATGAAATCTTCAGTTAGTAAGGCTATGATAGTACCACAGTTAGTAAGGCTATGACAGTACCAATACAAAACATTGCAACATCCAGTATGCATGGTGCAAGTTGTTCTCAACAAGTCACGACATTAGATAACAAAACAGCAGTGTCAAGTAATAAAGGTAAGTTGTGTAAGTTTCAACCAATGTGTCATTAGGTAAGTTTGTACCAATATGTCATTTTTGTGGTATAAAAGAACATTTCAGATCTAGATGCTATGCCATGTTGTATTAGCTTAGAAAAGGCTTTCCTAGGCAAACTCTAAGAGTTAAAATTGATTTGAATAGAAATCTTTAGAAAGTATGGGTAAGAAAGTTTGAACTAAGTTGTAACACTGATTTATCATGTTCAAACAAGTGTTCTGTTAATTTTTGGTATTTTGATAGTGGTTGTTCTAGACATATGATAGGTGATAAAGAATGCTTGGTGAATTACAAAACTGTGTCAAGTGGTAAAGTTACCTTTGGTGATGGAGCCAAGAGAAGAGTTTTTGGTCGAGGGACTCTCAATGTTGATGGATTACCAAAGCTTGAAGATGTGCTCCATGTGGAAGGACTTAAAGCTAATTTGATTAGTATAAGTCAAATATGTGATCAAGATTATTTTGTTAACTTCACTCATGATAAATGTATTGTTATGAACTGGTCAAACCAATATGTATTTGAAGTAAAAAGATTTGTTGATAACTATTATATCTTGTCTCAATCCTTGATATGTCATAGTGCTTCAAATACTAATATTAATCTGTGGTATGAAAGATTAGGTCACTTGAACATCAAATCTTTGACTAAGCTTTTGAATGTAGGTGTTGTTCAAGAAATTCCCAAGTTGAGTAAAAATTCAACAAATATACGTGGTCCTTATCAACATGGAAAGTCAGTTAGGAATTCATACAATAATGTTTAAAACATTGGAACATCAGGGGTGTTGGAATTGTTGCATATGGATTTTATAGGTCCTATGCAAGTGGAAAACTTAGGAGGTAAAAAAATATATGTTTGTTTGTGCAGATGATTTTTCTAGGTTTACATGGGCTGATTTCATAAGAGAAAAATCAGATACTTTTGCTGTGTTTAAAAAGGTGTGTGTTAAACTAATTACTCAAATGGAACTTGATAATTTTAAGATTGATCATGGTAAAGAATTTGATAATTTTAGCTACATTAAGTTTGATGATGGTCATGGGATTCCCTATGAGTTTTTTGCTCCTAAAACACCTGAACAGAATGGTGTTGTAGAGAGGAAGAATAGGACTTTATAGGAGATGACTAGAGTCATGTTAAATAACCAAAAAGGTTGTCAACAGATTTTGAGCAAAAGCTTTGAACATAGCATGTTACATAATTAATATGCTTTATCTTAGACTAGGTACCAAGCAAACTCCCAATAAGATCTTGAAACATAAGAACCTAACTTGAGTTATTTTCATGTATTTGGGAATGTGTATTACATTTTCAATGATAGGGTACAACTTGGTAAGTTTGACTCTAGAAGTAATAATGGTATTTTCTTGGGTTATTCTATATAAAGTACAAATTATCATGTTTACAACATGAAAGCTCAAATTGTTATGGAGTATGTGAATGTGGTTATTGATAACGGTGCTAATTTTGCAAGGAACAATAAAGAGGAAATTGGGGTTAGCCTGATAGATGATGAATCTGTCAGTTAGTCAAGTGTTGTGACAAAAACTAAACGAGTTGCAATAGAGATGGACAAGGTTACAATAGATGATTCCAGGGGAACAACATTGCAGCAACAGAAGTTAAGATCACGAGAAAAAGTCTCAACCAGCGTGGCACAATATCCTAAGAAACCTTCCTCTAGGATCAAGAAAGATCATCTAGCTGAGTTTATTATTGATAAATTAGCTGAAGATGTAGTCACTAGGAAAAAACATGTTAGTATTGTGCAACATGTTTGTTTTAACTCATTGTTTTAACCTAAGAATGTGAATGAAGCTATATATGATAAATTTTGAATGAAAGCAATGCATGATGAGTTATAGCAATTTGTTAGGAATGATGTATAGATACTTGTGCCTAGAACTCAGCGTGTGAATGTAATTGGTACCAAATGGATTTTTAAGAATAAAATCGATGAATTTGGTAATGCTGTGAGAAACAAAGCTAGATTAGTCACTCAGGGATATACTCAGGTAGAGGGTATTGATTTTAATGAAACTTTTGCTTTTGTTGCTAGGTTAAAGTTAATAAGATCGTTGCTTGCTGTTGCTTGTGTTATTGGTCTCAAGTTATTTCAAATAGATGTTAAAACAACATTTTTTAATGGAATTTTACATAAGGAAGTTTTTGTTGAGCAACCTAAGGGTTTTGAAGATCCTCACTTTCTTAATCATGTTTTCAAACTCAAAAAGACATTTTATGGATTGAAACAAGCTCCTAGAGCTTGGTATGAAAGGTTAACAAATCTTTTGATTGAGAAGGGATATAAAAGAGGTAGTGTTGATGGAACCTTGTTCATCAAATACTTTGACTAATTGCACAAATTTATGTTGATGACATTGTATTTAGATCTACTTCTCAATCTAAAGTGCAGGAATTTGTCAAGTAAATGAAAAAGGACTTTGAGATGAGCATAGTGGGAGAGTTAAACTTGTTCTTAGGTTTGTAAGTCAAATAACTTAACAATAGGATTTTCATCTCCCAAAACAACTATGCTAAACTTGGTGAAAAAATTTGGTTTAGAAAACACCAAGTTTTGATAGAATTCCAATGGGAACAACTATAAAATTGTTTAAGGATAAAGATGGAGTTTATGTTTATCTAACACTTTACAGGAGTATGATTAGAGGTTTGTTGTACTTGACAGCAAGTAGACCTAATATCAAATATATTATTGGTGTGTGTGCTAGATACGAGGTTGAGCCAAAGGAGTCACATGTTGTAACTGTGAAGAAGATACTAAAATACGTGAATGAGACAACTGAGTTTGGTTTATGGTTTACTAATGATTCCAATGTAAATGTTGCAAGTTTCAATGATGTTGATTGAGCAGGTAATGCAAATGATAGGAAGAGCACCAGTGGTGGGTGTTTCTACCTTAGAAACAATTTGGTGGCATGGCACAACTAGAAACAAAATTCCATTTCTTTATCTACTATGGAGGATTATGATATTATTTCTAAACTTAACTATGTTTTGTGATAATACTAGTGCCATTAATATTTCAAAGAACTCTGTTCAACATTCAATGTGTAAACACATAGACATAAGACGCCATTTTATTAGGGATTTAGTTGAGCAAAAACAAATAATATTAGAATATATTGAAATCGATAAGCAACTTGCAAATATTTTTACGAAACCCCTTGATGCTTGTAGATTTGATTCATTGAGGAAGTCCTTAGGGATTTGCTCAATTTGATTTAATTTTGTTTTATGAATGATATGAGTTCATTGATTGATTTCTCTTTAAAATTTAGTATATTTTCTCCAAGAAAAGATTGAAAGTGAACTCATATAGTTAATTTCATATTATTTTATAATGAGTGTTGTTTAATTGAAAGATGTATTAGTTGATGTCTATGATACAAGTTTCCTAAGAGCTGAGTTTAGATTAATTTTGTTAATTGAAGTTTCATTGTGAAAACTTTGAATGATCCTTGTGTGAAAATTGTCAAATGCTCTTTAAGTCCCACATTAGGAAAGTGCTACCTCTATTGATGTGTAAAAGCTAGTCATGAGTAATTTAGGCCTCTATGTCACAAATATGAAAAGGATAATCTACCATGAATGAGGGCTAACTCGGTGACAATGTGAAAGCTACCTAACTATAGGAGACCTCTGTTGAAAAATGAGAATTTTAGTTACAAGAGCATAAAAGAAAAATCAACTGGAAAAACCAATAATGCAACTTATGAATTCATGTCCAAAACAGAAAAATGGATGTCCAAACATTTAAATGTCATGTTACAACTTGAGAGCCTAAGTTATGACTTAAAATGAAAAAATTGCATGATTCAGGATCCGTGAAAAAGAAAAATAATTGTGGTTTTTTCAATTGATTTAATTCATCATGTGCTCACATGATACGAGAATTTGTTTTATGGACTAACATGAGATATTAATTGATTCTTACATTTTGTATTATTTTTTAATATGAGCTTGAGTGTTAATAGGGAGCTGAATATATTTTTCAAAAATGAAAATATTTTTATTTTCTTGGGAAATCAAAAGAAGGGAACAAAATGGATGGGTCAAATTTTGATTATTGTAATTTGCAAGTTGGTTAAAGAAATTACTAGTTTTGTTCAAAACCGCTTGTTTTGACTAGATTCCTAATTGAGTGGGAAATCTTATTTTAATTGTGTTTAAATTTCGGATTTCCTAATTGGGTGGGAGTTTAAATTTTAACTTATTTAAAATTTAAATTTCCTAATTTGATGGTGTTTTGAAAAAAAAAAAGGAAATAAGATCTTTTTGAATCATAAATTGATATTTCCTGATTGATGGTCAATCTTTATATATAAGAGGGTTAGGGTTTTACATTAAAAACTAAACACTCTCATTCACTTTTTACCATCACCTTTTGTGTGTTTGTTTATCTTGGCTGTGTTGTTACTCAAAGAGCAGGTGTTGTGACTGAAACAATGAAGGTGACATGAGGACCGGTCAAGTCTTCAACTCTAATCAGAAGGTCAAATCGCATAAGAACTGTCTATAATGAACCAAGTACAACTTTCGTGGACCTTAGCGAATCAATGGAGGTCAACAATCCACCTCAAGAACAACTTGTTCAAGCTTCTACATTGCCTCCACCACTAGAACCGACTCTAGTAGTGACTACGACAAAAGGAAAGCAAGCAACCAACAAGTCCCTCGTCATTTTCTTAAGAAGAATCACAGTCCAGCTCAAAAGATGAAGGTTCAGAGGAATCATCCAGTAAGGAAAAAGGGTCTGAAGAACACCCCAAACCCGTTTCTAACAAAGGGCAGTTCAATAACCTAAACCAGTTCCTATCAAAAGCACAAAACCTACTCCTGAAAAATGGTATATTTCTTCTAAGGCTTGCTCTATTAATTTCTTTAAGAATGAAAATGAAGACATGTTTAAGGTATACCAAAGCTGAAACTTTATTGTTGAGAAAAATATTAAAGTGATGACTTTTAAGCCTCGAGGTGTGTTTAAGGTGTTACAGGAATAGAAATGGATGAATACTGTGACAAATATCAAAAGATATGTGCCTAGGATTGTTGAAGAGTTTTATACTAACATAATTGATGAGAAGAAGGATGTGATTGTAAAACACTAAGTGTATGTAAGAGTTATATGCATGATTTTTCCTCTTAGGCTATTAGAGACTTTCTTAAGATCTTTAAAACCTATTTTGTCTCTGAGTTTGATAAATAGTAAGAAGAGGATGATGTAACAACTAAGCTATAAGGATAGATTAGTGATCGGCCTGAATCAAATTCCTTGAAGACCTCTAGTTTGATTTTGAAGTGCTCTGTTTTGCACAAGATTGTCATGACCAACTGGTTATTAACCAGTAATTGTTCCAAGTGACAGATCAGATGACATTATTTTTATTTGATCTTGGTACAAGTGTTAAGACTAACTTGGGAGCTATCATCTATAATCATATCACTTCTTTTACAGATGGGGAGAAGAAAGCACAAAAGCTTGTGTTTCCTTGCTGGATTACCAACATGTTACAGAGTCAACGTCCACTGATTCTTCCTAATAAGACTATTATTGGTGTTAGTTCTAACTTTGTTCTATTCAAGTTAAAGTCAGGAGTTACAGATGATGGAAAAGGTAAGGAATCATCAAAGGGAAAGAGGACCAGTTCACACAAGAAGAAAAAAGCTTCTTCAATTTCAACCTCTAAGCAAGTTGTTCAGCAACCTATAGTGAGCAATATACTTGCTTAAACTAGCACTCAGGTAACAGGTCCCTCAAGTGCAATAGCTCAGCCTATGGAATCTTTCTTAGAAAGGTTGGAAAAGGTATATTAGCAGTTACTTGAAAGATTGGTAGGACTAGAAGCTACTTGAAAATCATTTACATCAACACCACAATCCAAGTCTAAGAGAAGGAAACATTGAACATGTTTGTTCAATGAGTTAAACTGTTTTCAGATTGCTCTAGTTGTTGAACTTTATTTTTGTTTGTGGTTTGTTTTGTTCAATTGTTTAAATTGTTAGGTGAATGTTATGATAGACTCCATACTTATTGTCACATTACTCTCTGTGTTTTGTTTAAAACCCTTTTGTTTATCTTTTGCAGGATGTTAAGAATAGAATCAAATCTGTTCAAATTTTTCGATCTCTTATGTTTGATTTGCTATTTATGTTTTGTTTTGTTGTGATTACTTTGGCCCTTTTATGTCAAAAAGAGGGAGAAATGGTTGATTCATGTTTGTTTCATGTTTGTTTCTTTTGATTTTAGGGAGAATGTTTTTGGAGAAGTTGAGTGGCATGAGAGCTTAATGTTAATGCAAAGTGGCAGAACAAACTCAAGGGAAGTAGTTGTTTATTTGGAATCTCAATTGTAAATTGAACTGGATTTGTTTGGAAGGAAACATGCTTTACATGATGTTTTGATTAGCAATATGGTTTTGCAATAGAAGATGCTAAAGGAGGAGATTGTTAATGCACATGTGTGTAGGGCACTTAGTAGTTAGCATCTTATGGCTTTGAGCATTAGTGTATAACTGTAAGCCCTCTATTGTACTTTTACAGATTTCTCCGGAAATAGTCTCTAAACAATGATTAGAGACCCTAAAATGTCCATGGAAACGCCTAAGGGTATAGCGAACCTTTAGAGATTGATTTAAACTCGATTGGAGATTTATCAGAAGGATAAAATAGTAAATGAAATCGAGTAATTATTTAATGTGGCAAGGGACTAAATTGAAGATAAGATTTAATAATTGTGGTCAAAACGAAATTAAGTTAAAAGCTAAGGTATAAGAACGAAATTTTTCAGGGATATGACCATCATTTTTAGAGTTGTTTGTGGAGGAAAACATGAAGCAAAATTGGTTGAATCACCAAAAAAAAATAGCTCCAAACAGTGGGTAGAAACCAGAGTCTTCGCCACGTGAGAGAAAGAAGAAGAAGAATAATAATAAAAAGAAGAATAAGAGAAGAACCCGATGCCAAGATTGCCAAAGACCGAGCAGAAGCGACTAGAACCAGACCACTCACACAAGCAAAACCAAGCAGACCCGAAGACGATCCAGACCCGATCAGAGTAGAACCAACGATGACGAGGAGCCTTTATCCCGACCGAGCTGTGTCGACCTGTAGAACTCAACCAACTCAATGCCGATCTAGCTTATCCAATCGTAAATCAAACTTGTCGCTGAGCAGATCGAAGATGCCATGACCGAGCAGAAATTGCGGAGCTGACGGCAAAACCGAAGCTGATCGAGCTAGGGAGAGAGTAAGGGAAGAAGAGAGGAGAAGAAAGAGAAGAAAACTCAGCTCAAACCAACTTCAACTAACGCCATTTTTCAGCTCGAAACCAATGTAGCACGCGACTAAAATAGAACCAGAACAGAGGTAGTAGATCGGAGAAGAAGAATAGAGAATCCGGCCGGGGAAGAGAAGCTCGTGCGGAGGAGAAGAAAAAGGGAGGAGATCTAGCATGAACCAATCCATTTTCACCACCAAAACAGCCCCAAATGGAGCTCAATGCAATAAGGAAGAGGATGATTTCATGAGAAAAAAAAAGAGCGGGGGGTGGGGGGGTTGAGGGGGGGTGGTTAGTTGTTCAAGGTTAGAAGTTGTTTTGTTGATGATTTTGTTGTTGATTAAGTTGATTTCGAAGTGGATTTTGTTACGATTCATTGTTGGTTAGTTTTTGAGTAAAAATAAGTTGATAAATAAGTACATTAATGCTTATTGGGAGCTTAGGAAACTAAGAAAATAATGAAAATTTAAAAAGAAATCGAATCGCGCGATAAACTAGTTTGAGGGGTGGTTGTGTAATTTGGCTATTTCGAGTTTCCAAAAGTTGATGCGAACGAAAATTTACGTATCCATATGGTGTGTAGGTGACAAAGATGCTCAAGGATCAAGGCGAGAAGAGTAGGGGCTCCGTACGCGTCATTTACAACTACCCATTTTGTGAGTGAGTTTTATTTAAAGATTTTAAATTATTAAATTGATTTGATAAGTGATTGTTTGAATTTATTTTAAATACGTTGATATGAGCATGAGTTTTGATTGAGATGAGAATTTCGATTTATGTGCATACATATGATTGTTGAAATGAAGTTTTAGAAAATAATTTTTTCAGTTTGCATTGAGAAAAGAAAAGAAAAGTGTTTTCAAAACTATTAGTATACCCTCAGAGATTTCCAGATCAGATTAGACCCGGCCGGTCTATCCCACGTCAGTTAGCACAGTCCTGAGGAGAGATAAGTCACTAACTTGGGGGGACAAGTGTCAGAGTCTGTCGGTTGAGTCGCCATTACTGATGTGGGGTGGTGTTTCGCGTGCTATAGTTAGCGCTGGGAAATTTCGCACATAGCCGCGAGATGTCTCAGACCAGAGTTGTCACGGTTGGTGTCAGTTTAAAATCGCCATGCGACCCAAGAATTAGGGATACTATCGTGTTTTCGAAAAATATCAAGAAATAGTTTTGAAAGAAAAATATTTTTTTTTAAAAAAAAAAAAAGAAATTTTATGATTATTTATTCAAGCTACTTATGACTTTCAGTTACAACTTTTGAAATCAAATGCATGCTTGCGTTTTTATATAAATTCTCTTGTGTAAATTAATGTTTAAGAGATTTAAGTTTGAAAAGCTTAAGAAATAAAGAATCGTTTTCAAACGCTTTTCGAGGAGGATATTTTGAAATCAGATTTTCAAAGAAAAGATAAATTATCACTCACTGAGCTTCTAGTTCATTATTTTTCTATTTTTATACAAAAACCTCCTTAGATACTCTCAGCAGGTAGCTGAGCAGTGAAGTCACCTCCAGCGGGCGAGCCAGCGCAACACGACGACATCTTGAGCAAATTATTCTGCATCAATTATTTTCATGTAAATATCTTTTGAAGTGTATAAATAATTTGCAATTTGTAATTATTTGTTCGTCGCTGTTTTTAAATTGCTTTTGATTTACATGTGGTTTATTAAATTGTGATTTGAATTTTATTGAGTTGAATTGAAAATCAAATGCATGATTGAGGCCTACGGGCAATCAGAAGTTGAGTTGGTGCTGAAAAATAGTCGAAGTGTGATTTTTTTTGTAAACAGGTTTTTCCGGAACGTCAAAAAATGCAATCGTTATATTGTCAAAATTTTGTTAGAAAATGAGTTTAAAAATCGAAAAAAAAAAATTCCTACACGTTTTCAGTTTTTAAATAAAACCAACCCAACAATGTTTTAGAAAGTATCAGAGAGATTAAGGTTCGCTCCATGGGTTTCGCTTAGCTCGATGAGTCGGGTCTGAGATGAATCTGTTGGAGTGCCCGACATGACCTACAGGATTAGAGCTAGAGGTATCCGGGTCGGGTCGCGTCAATAACTTTGATGATTAACCTTGTTTGTGTAACAAAACTCATGGAAAACATATGTTTACATGGACTGTAGTATGATTACATTCTGTGTTGATTATTGTCTAAGTTATAACATGCAGGTTAGTGTTGTAACATTAGTTTTAATATTGTAACGAATTTTTCTTGACAGTTCATAATGCAGGTTCTAGTATAGTTTTTTTAATAATGTATGAAGTGTTTTATTCATGTTTTAATGATTTTTGTCTGACTTATTGAGTAATTATATGATTATTTAATATTGTTATTGCCATGAATAAAGTGCATAATTTCCTTATAGGTTTGTATTTAATGAAATATCTTTTTATAAAGAAATTGCTTTATTGTTGGCTTGTGTAAATTGAAAAATATATTTGTATGGTTATGGAAAGTATTTTATCTGTCAACTAAGGTTTTATGTTGCAGGAAACTTCAATCTTTTCTAGTTTATAAGTTTGGACGAGCAGAGATACTATTTCCTTGTGCATTTGGTCAATGGAGACAAACAAGGGAAGTTTCCTTCTCTGGTTTGATTTACTTCAACACAGATTTTATTTTCTATCATTTAGTTTCTAAAAATAACTTTTAGGTCATTTTCTTGATAGACAAGGTGTGGCGCATATGGGCATATAAGGGTAGGGAATAAAATGCTAGTATGTGAATTTTTTGAGTGTGTAAGTAGTGCGATACAAGTGCAGAACTTTGTGTGCTTGTAGTTTGTGTTTGTGCATGTTGTTCGAGTGCAAAACGTTGATGAAAACATTTTAGAAACTACATGTTTTGGTGATTTGTTGAGTCATTAATTATCATTATTTTATGCCCATATTATCTACTATTTGTGCTATGTTTTTGTGTAGAACTGGTACTTTTAATTTGTTTTATGTTTTCATGCTTTGAATTGGGTTTTGAGAAGAAAAATGATGGAATCGAAGGATTTTTGAAGATTAATTGCAGCTCAAGGAATTGGAGAATATTTTATTGGGAAATTGCAGAATTTTGGGCAGAAACGTGACGTGACTTATGGGAGCTCGTAAGAAGTGTACAGTTCGAGTTATGTGAGCTATAGCCTATCCAATTAAAGCTCCGAATGTCTAGTTTCTATGGCCACTGACGGTTCATCCATTGGAATTTTCTAGAGAAAGTTATGACCAATTTAGTGTCTAAAGGTCAGACTGTCACAAGACCTGATAGCTACGGGAAAATATAAGAAATTCGAATTTCCTCTTTTGGCATTCCTAATCAATTTCCTAAACCTTGAAACATCCTAATTAAATGAGTTAAGCAATTAGGAAGAGTTTTAGTCCAAAAATAAAAGGGATTCACTTTCCAAATCAAAACTTGATTCTAAATTAAAGTTGGAAGTGGAATCCTTCTCAATTAAGGAAATCTTGTCTCTCAAGGATTAGGTGCCTATAAATAGGTGCTTTCACCATTCAATTGGGGGAGATTAGAAGACAGAGAGAGAAGTGTAGGAGCAAGGCTGAAGGCTTCGGTTTCATCTTTTCTTTTCTTTATTTTTATTTAGTTAGTTTATTAGTTAGGGCTAACTTAAAGCCCTAAACATGAACTCAATTTGTTTATTTTTTCAATAAAGATTTATATTTTGCATGATGAAATTAATGTCTCTAGTTTAATTTTATTCTATTTATTTTGTTTCTTTGATTGATCACCTTAGAAACATATTTTTAGGATTATGTTGTAAGAATATAAACCGCACATCATACAGGCATATTCTTTGTTTGCAACAATCAATTGCTTACGAACCAATTGAGGGACATTAATTCATAGATACCTAGAATAGACATCATGTTCTAGGATTTATGTGATATTCATATTCTTCTAGTGCTTAATGGGTTCCAATTATTAAACCTAAATAGACATCATGCTAAGTTATAATTAGGAATACACGCATCTATGTAGACATCATGCGATTTGTATACTAATTAAGGAAGAATCTATACGACATGAGTTAATCATAGTTTGTCGTGAATATCTTTATTATGCATTATCATGAATTTGCTTTATTAATCTTTTTAGCAAATTGAGGGATTGTTTAGTGGTGGATAGGATGTTCTAACTAAGCTTTTATTCATTGATTTTCTTTTATTTAATTTTATGCATTAATTTAGTTTATTCTCAATTGAATTCCAAAAGCCCTTTTCATTTATTTTAATTGCTCTAGTTTAGGTCTTAAATTAATTTAAAATTAAAGTAAGTTGAAACTTCTCGTGGGATCGACCCTTGCTTGTTGTTATACTCAATCAAACAATTTGTGCACTTGCAAGGTTTAAATAAATTTGGTTTATTAAAAAATTAACCAACATGACTTAGGGGTTCTCAACTCCAAGTAGTTTATTGGTGAAGTTTTTGTGAGGGAAAACAGTGTATATTCATTGAGAGATCCGGAGATATTCATTGTAATATTTAGAGAGGCTTGTTCTTTAAGTTTGTGTGATAGATTTAGGCTTGTGAGGTTGGAGAGTCTAGAGTGAGTGCTTGTTGGGATAACAAGACGTTTGGCTATAGAGAGAGGTGACAGATTCACAAATTGAAAGAATTTCAAACTGCTATCACTTATAAAGGTAAAAGGAGCTTGCTGAAACAATGCTAATAGACATATACTTTATTTTGCGTCAATTTTAAGAGGGAGTCTTAGGTTGGATAAAACAAGTAGGTTTTACTTGTGTATTCATTAATAGTTGATCTCATTGGGTAAGGCCTTGTGAATGTAGAGTAATGCCGAACCACGTTAAAAATGTTTTTATATTAATTTATTATTACTGTTTATTATTTATGTGTTACAGTTTACATATTATAACATATAACTCAAGTTACAACATAACTTATTAAGTCATAACATTGAATAAATCCAACACAGACAAAAATTAGTTAGTCTACAGCAAACAGACATTTTCACTTTTAAAATGAGGACTTCCTAACTTTAAAAAGTTAGGGAAAGCGAATCAAATTCATTCATTACATTATCTCTCTTAAAACTAATTCTCTCTCCTATTTAATTAACTTTTTAAAGTTTGAGAGTCCTCATTTTAAAAGTACCATATATATATAGTCATTTTAAAATAATGACTCTCTTACTTTAAAAAGTAAGGACCAACCATTCAAATTCATCCACTACATTTAAATCAAATAAGAATGAGAATTTGTTTTAGAAGATAGAATACAATAGATGAATTTTATTAGTTGGTTCTTATTTTTTAAAGTAAGAGTGTCCTCATTTTAAAAGGACAATATAAATATATATATATAGTGGCAGATCCAAAAATCCATGTGAAAGGGGGCACTTTTATATATAAATTTTTTTTTGTAATGTTCCTTCAATTACTAGAAGAACATTATATGAAATAAAAATAGTTAAAATACATAACCAGTAGAGGATATTTAGTTTTACCCTTTATCAGATTGTAAACAAAATTTCTTAAAATAACATTCTCAATACAAGTATAAAAATAAAAGCACACTAATTGTGAGTTGATTGTGTACTAGCTCCATTTTTCTTAGTGAGAGAAGTTCAAATTTCATATTACTAAAAAATAAAAATAAAAACTTAATTTAGAGATATGTCTTTGTTATGATGACAATTGCTATTCAGATTACAAATAAATAAATATATAATCAAACTACATATATTTATTATTAGAGTTACTAATCATGCTATATTTATAGTCTTTTATATAATAAATGTATGTGATTTATAACAAAGTAAAGTAAAATAAAAATAAAAGATAAAAATAATTATAATTCATATGAGTATTTTTATTTATGAATTTTATCATATAAAATAGTTTATGTAAAAAAAAATAATAATAATTCACACCAATAATCGTGAGTAAACCAAGACCTATTAAGATTAAATAACACTATATATTTTATTCTTTAGATCATGTAAACATGATATAGTTTGTAATTAAAAAATAATAATAATTTGAAATGAGTATAATAATTTTTAAAGTTAAAATGTTTCAATTTTGAAGATCAATTTGTAATAATGGAATAAAAAAAGAGAGGGAAAAAAAACAAAGGGCAAAACAATAATTATAAGTGAATAAAAGAATAAAAAATTAAAAAAATAAACAAAAAATAAAAAATAAAAAATAAAAACACATGAGTCAAAACGGGATTCAACCATGGTTCCCCATGGAAAGGAAGGCACACACAACCATCAGAGCCATTTTGTTTGTGTTTGATTTTGGCATTTTATTTATATGATATACTAAATGACTAAAAAGAAGAAAAAGCAAAAACTTTTAGGTGGGGCTAGGAATTGAACCCAGACCACCTGGTGACAGTAAGAGAAAAAGGCCTGTGCAACCATTAGCGCCACTCAATGAAAAAAATGCGGTTTGTTCTTTCTCATGTTTTTTCAAAGGAAATGAACAGTATATGTGGGTTTGTTGGCATTCGAATTTGGGTTGTAAACAAATGACTTCGAAAACTTTTATAATCTACCATGAACTATGAATATTTTTTTCCTTTTTATATTTATGAGGAATTATCATTAGTTATCATAAACTTTTTTTTTTTTTTTTCAATCGCAAACTATATCATATTTGTATAAACTATTGACTAATTTTTCTTCAATTTTTAAATCTTTCAAGTTTCCTTTATATCTCGTTCATAACTTAAATGTTATGAATTTATTTCTATACTTTAGTGATAATGTATAAACTTACTAGTGTTTTAATACTATTTTATGGGTTTTACTCGTAAAAATAATAGAGGTTATTATAACTAAATTTTAAAAATAAAAATATGTTTAATTATGTGTGAATTGCACCTTATTTATAATTTAAATAGTTAGTACACTTTTTTTTCACATTCGTGATAAAAGTTTGAGTTTCATAATGTATATTTAACATTATACATAGAGAGTTTTCTTTCTCTTTATATAATAAATTTAATAAATAAAAAAACTTATGAACTATAATTGCTTTTATCTTAATTATTTTTTATTTTATTTTACTTTATTATAAAGTGTTCCTCTAATATAAACGACTGGGTCCTCCACTATATATGGATAGAGAGCAAAAAACATATTTGCATTACCAAACAGAGAAGTCAAGACAAAATATTAGACAAATGAAAAAAAGAAAATTACTATTTACTAATTTTGTCTTAATTAAATTGATTAGGGGCTTGAAAACTTGGTAGTCAGCTTTGGCTTGATATTTGATGCTAACTAGCGACTAGATGAGCCTGGTTTGCATTACAAAGTACATTTGCATATTTGCATTACAAAATAGAGAAGTCAAGAAAAACTAAAGTAATAGAAAAATAAAACTACTAACCTTGTGTGAGTCAAAATGATTCTAGCCTTAAAAAATTGGTAGTTTTAGCTTTCGCTTGAATTTTCTAGCTTGTGTGAATTTCTAGGTCTCTAAAGAAAGCGTTTCATAGCAAATGATGTAGTTTTACAGTAAGTAAACCATCGAAAATTAATGAAGAAAGAATCATGGCCGTACAATTTATTAAGTGCCACATGTCTTAAAAGCTTAGAAAAAGTTTAGCTTAGGAGAGATCTCTGTCCATTAAAATAATTATCTTACAATGAATGAGGTTAATGCTAGATCTTCTTTTCTATGCTAATATATACCTTCATGTAATACTCTACTTCTTGCCTTGTGTGGCTTATTTATTTTTCACTAGTTTGTAGATGCTTATCTATTATATCCTTTATGTTACTTAGGCCGAAGAAATTACATTATTTCTCATGGGGAATTTTCCCTTGCAGTCTATGGCAACAAACATTAAAATAGTTATTAAGTTTGGAGTTGGTACTTTTTATATATCAATTGCATCAATCAAGTGAAGAAAAGCATGGGAGAAGATTAAGGCATGCCAGTTAGGTTGGCAACACAAAGCATCTCTTCCCATGCCTATAACCCTTCAAGATGACAACTTTTATCAAAAGAAAAAAAAAAACAAAACAGAAAATGGGGATATAAAGCAAAACCCCAAGGTCAAACGAAATGGTTGAAAGGTAAGGGAGATATATCCCTATAAACAAAAGAATTACAAGACTCTAAAAAAATAAACCCACCAAACATCTTGAAAAAGAGAAAAGTTCATAGACCCTAAATAATTTGCGGTTTGATTACCTTGGCAATCAATACGATAACATAAGTTTGATAAGCGAAAAGTAGTGCAAACATCTATGCCAAGAGGAGAGAAACCTTCAAGGAACATTGAAAGAGCAAGTTGAAAGAAGAGAGTAACCCATGTAACAAGAGTTGTACTTTAACCAAAGTGATTTTCAATCATAAAGAAATTCCAATTGATCGTTAGATTTAATAACCATAGACAACTTTGCTACAACAACATGCATGGTACACAAAAGATAGAAGTTCAACATGCCCAAGAAGAGAAGTGCTTACCCACTGGAAGACAAGAAGAGCTAGCATCTCTCTTTCCTAAGGCAAACGAGCTGCATCCAGGCCGACGGACTCAACACTTTACTTAAGAAGATGAGAGAATTTCCACGGATGTACTTGTAGACAATTTGGAGATTGATCAGAAGCATCCAGCAACGCCACACCAGTAGAAAGAGTTAAGCTACTAAGCTAAGCTGCTGTTGGGTTAGCAATTAACAGCTTCTCTCTAACTTTTATGAGTCTACTTAAAATATTTTTCATGTTGGCTCTATTTTGTGGTAAATTTGTGGTACAATCTATGGCCAAACTTAAGATAGATAAGAAACATTGTTGTTTAATGGACCAATCTTTGTCATCTCTTCTTAGCAAATTGTTGTCTATAACTTCCATAAGTGAACCATATAACGACTCACTAACCCAACTTCTCAAGCTCATTTCCCCAACAAACATATCTTCAGTTGGCTTCTTCTTTGTAAATGTTTCCATTAACATTATACCGAAGCTGTAAACATCACATTCTCTAGATACTATTCCCTCTCGTCCATATTCTGTTAATACAATTTGTTTCGTTAAGTTTAATCAATAAAACTAAAAACTTACATAAAAAGTAAACAATAAAAATAGGGAATTTAGAATAACCTGGCGCCATATAACCAATCGTGGCAAGAGTCTCTGTGTGTGTCATTGACTCTTCATCAGATAAGAGCTTCACAATTCCAAAATCACTCAAATGTGCTACCATGTTTTCATCTAGTAGGACATTACTAGGCTTTAAGTCACAATGGGCCATGGAAATTGAATTTCCAAAATGAAGGTAGTCCAAAGCGGATGCAACATCTATCATTATGTTCAATCTTTGTAAAGTGTCTAAAGAGTAATTTTCAGAATACAAACACTTTTCTAAGCTCCCATGTGGCATGTAGTCTAGCACCAATGCTTTAAAATCCTTGTTTGAACAACTGCTAATGACTTTTACAAGATTCCTATGTCGAGTGCCACGCAATATTTCACATTCAACATCAAAACTCCTATTTGCTCCTTCAAGTTGCAAATGAAACACCTTTATTGCAACTTCAGTTCCATCTAAAAGTCTTCCTTTGTAGACTGAACCGAAGCCCCCAATGCCAAGTAGGTTGCTTTCACTAAATCCACCCGTTCCTCGAAGAAGTTCTTGGTAAGAAATTCTTCTCCATGTTGCTGCTAGTGACATAGCAATATCATCATGATTAGGCAGTTTTGTGTTACTTTCTTGACGCTTTATGAATATAAGTATGAGAGTCAAGACAAGTATTGTTAATGCAGCAATTGCAGGCAAAACAATTCGGAGGATGAAAGTAGTCCTTGATTTCTTATGAGTATTAATCCTGCATAGTGGGATTTGCAATTGAGGTGAACCACACAATGCTTGATTCCCCCTAAATGACTCAATTGTGAAGTTTGCAAACCGTCCTCCTCTAGGAACTTCTCCTCCTAGTTGATTAAAAGACAAATTCAGATATTCGAGGTATAGGAGTTTCTCCAAGGACTTGGGAATAGGCCCGGAAAGATTATTCCTAGACAAGTCTAAGGATTCCAAGCTAATCATGTAACCCAATGATTCAGGTATCATCCCTTGTAGTCTACTATAACTCAAGGAGAGCAATTGTAGATTTTGTAGGCCTCCAATACTGCTAGGGATATCCCTTGATAAGTTGTTGCTTGACAAATCAATTCTTATCGCAACTTTCAAATTTCCAATGTCTAATGGAAGTGGTCCGTTTAGAGAATTTGATGACAAATTTAAGTCCAAAATGTCCTTGAGATTCCACAAAGTTGAGGGTATTGTGGAACATAACTTATTGGAGCCTAACCAGAGACTCCTTAAAGTGGTGAGATTACCCAGGCACAGAGGGATAGAACCAGAAAGCTTATTGTTGTGCAAAAACAATTCAGCCAAATTATTTAAATGACAAAGATCATTTGGGATGGATCCTTCTAGTTTATTATTTCCGAGATACAAACCTTGGAGTTTCTGCAATCTTTTGAGGGTAACAGGAATACGTCCAGTCAATTGGTTGTTCGCCAAGCTTAATACCATCAAGTTGTGTAAGTTGCCAATTTCTTCTGGAATGTCACCAGTAATGTAGCATTCCTGCATGCCGAACCGATCTATAGAAATTGAAAGATTTCCTATGGAACTTGGAAGGATGCCATTTATTGGATTCCCCCCTAACGCTAAATATTGTAAACTTTTGCAATTTGCCAAAGAAGAAAAAAAGCTCATATCTGAAGTTGCTGTCAAATAATTATAAGACAAGCTGAGAGACTTCAGGCTTCTTAAATTGCCAATTCCGCTAGGAATAAAGCCTGAAAATGAGTTAGATCTCAAATCTAGAAAAAAGAGCTTGGAAATATTGGCAATAGAACTAGGAATTGTCCCGCTAAAATAATTTCTCGCCAACCCAAGTACCTGAACGTTTGGAAGCTTAGCATCTATGTCTGACGGAAGACTTCCTGAGAATCTATTACCAATAAGTGAAAGACCAGTCAACGTTGATATGTTGAAGATCGCTAGGATTTCACCGGATAGGTTGCACATTTGAAGCCCCAAAACCTTTAGATGACGAAAATTACTGATTTCATACGGTACCTCACCTGGAAATGTGTGAGGTGAATTACGAAACTATGAATTTTATTGAAAACGGAAAAAAAAATAAATCAAAGAAAATGCAATACTCCCCTTTATAGACAATAATTAGTCATGTTTAAAGTACTGTATTTTATTGAAATTGATAGCATGAGACTAAACTATATTGAACTGAATTGAATTATATCTAGTTTTGTTTTGAATTTGGATTGTGCATCACACTATATTATGCACTGTGCTAAAACTATATTTATTCCATCCGGGATCATATTTAATTTTAATATATTTTATGTGATAACTTAATAATATTTTAGTAAATAATTCAAGATAAATGATGTTAAATAATATTTTGATAATGTAATTTATTTTTTAAATATCCACCACGACAATCATAAGTATAACTTAGAATACAATATAGTCAATAGCCATTAATTTATACATTTTTAAAAAAATCATTATTTGAAACCCATTACGATATAATAGTTAATAGCTAATTAAAGAAAACATTATTTGAAACCCCTAATATTTTCTTACATCATCAAATTTAATCTTATTATAGCCTATATATGCATATATATATGAATACAGATATACATATTCTACATTTACGGTTTGTTCATTTCCAATTCTTTTTTAATTAAATTATTTAATTTATTACTTTTTTTATGCCCTTGTCTTTATTTGGATGCTCACTTTATCTTATTATATAATTTTTGAAATTATTATCATATTATATTGAAATTGCAAAAAATTATAAAATAAAACTTTCAATTTCAATAATGTGTTAATACAAACAAATGCAAAACTACATAAAATTTTTATTTCACACACACAAAACTATATATATATATATAATTGACTATATATGTAAGCCCTCGAATTTGATTTTACGAATTTCCCCAGATATAGTCCCTAAATAATTATTGGAGATCCTAAATGGTTTATGGAAATGCTTAAGGTCATAGAGGACCCATAGAGATCGATTTAAATTCGATCGGAGATTAAGCGGAAAGATAAAATGGTGAATGAAATCGAATAAATATTTAAGAAATTAAGGGACTAAATTGAAGATAAGTATTAATAATTGTGGTCCAAGCAAAATTGAGTTAAAAGTCAATGGAGGAGACTGAAATTTTAGCAGGACGTGACCGTCATTTTGAGGATAGTTTGGGGAGGAAAATAGAAACCAAAAGTTTGTCTAAAAATCTAAAGAGAGAGAGAGAGCTGTTGCCGAGAGAAGAGAGAAGAGAAGAGAAAGAAGAAGAAAGAATAAGAAGGAAGAAGAAGACTGCCGACGTCTGATCATCGACCAGCCTCCGTCGCAGTGCCGACCGACGACAGAACATCCTGCGAGCAAGCCGAGTTGAGCGACGACTGAAGCAGATCTGCCGACCGCTGCCGCGCGACGCCCAACCGAACCAGATCGAAGCCGATCGAGCTGTCGCCGAGCTGTAGAACCGACCACTGACCGGAGCAGTTGACGCGCGACCCGAACTCGACCCAAAGCGGAGCAAAACCGAGCTGAACGGCGACCAAACCAGCTCATCCTGCGCGACAGAACCGACGCCGATCGACGGCGAAACCGGAGCAGATCCACGGCGGAACCGAGAGGGAAAGAGAGAGGAGAAAGAGGAGAAGAAAACCCAGCTCAAACCAGCTCTAATCAACGTGTTTTTAAGCTCGAAACCAAGCTCAAAACAGTGTCGCGAAGAGAGAATCTGACCAAGGAAGAGAGGCTTGCGCGTAGGAGAAGAAAGAGGGAGGAAATCCAGCTCAAATCAGTCCGTTTATGCCCCAAAACAGTCCCGAAACGAGTCCAAACCGTAGAGGAAAAGGATGAGCTCGTGAGGAAGAAAAGGGGTGAGTTACTTAAGTTAAGGTTGATGATTTTATTGTGGATTAAGTTGATTTCGAAGTGGATTTTATTATGATTTGGTTATTGGTTGATTTTGAGTAAAAATAAGTGGGAAAAATAAGTGGATTTATGCATATTGGGAGCTTAGGAAACTAAGAAAATATCAATGATTCAAAGAGAAATCAAATCGTGTAATAAACTAGTTTAAAGGGTAATTTTTGTAAATTGGCCCATATTGACGTCCGTTGAGTGTTCGGATGACCCTAATGAGTTTAATTAGGGGTATTGAGATTAATAAAAGTCGAAGATTAAATTAAGGAACCAAAAATGGAGGGTTGCGCCTAAAAAGGGTCATTTAGGGGCGATTATGTAGTTTTAATTATTTTGAGTTTCCAGAAGTTGATGCGAACGTAAAATTACGTATATATATGTTGTATAGGTGACAAACAAGCTGGTTAAGTAAGGGAAGAGCGATAAGGAGCAGTTTAGAACCTTCCGAAGAGCTGTTCGAAAGTGATAGCTAAGGTGAGTGTTAAAATGATTTTTAATACGTTTTTGTTGATTTGATTAATGAATGAATGTTTCATGCATGTTTTGATATTTTTGATGAAAGTGAAATATGATTTAAATGATAAATGGCACGGTAACAGAGAATATGGTTTTGTGTTTTCATTAAACCAATGATTTCTTATTTTGAATGATATATATGAAAGAGATTGTAATTTTATAAAGATGAAAAGAAAACCGATGGCTTACCCAAAGAGTATCAGATATTACCGGTCTGGGTTGAGTACCCGAAGCGTGCATTGGTAGAATTAGTAGTGCCAGTATGTCACTAACTATACTAACCGCGGGAGATACCCGTAAGGTGTCATGTCAGTCAGATGTCCGAGAGATTAGCCTAATGCACGTGAACGGTATATTATTAGCTAGCTTACCCGAGCGAGACAAAGTTCCGCTCCGTAGCGATGTAAGATTCCGCTACATGAACCGGACAGAGCGATGTAGGATTCCACTCTATACTAGGGTGCCATAAGGCACGGGTCACTATAGGTTGGCGGGATCTGGATTGGTTGGCAGGACACCTTCGAGCGGAATCGGACCAGTTTCCGGTTTCATAAAAAGAAAAAGGGTTTTAGAATAAAAATCCTGCAACCATAGGAGATCCCTTTATGAAATTGAAAACCGTGCAAGATGTGTTTTATAATATTAATGCATGAAACTTGATTTAAAAAGAAATAGAATTGATTTGAAAATGTTTTTGGGAGGTTTTTATAAAAAAAAAGAAATTTCAAATAATATTATATGACACTCACTGAGCTTTCAAAGATCACTCAATATTTTCTGTATTTTTAAATAAATCTCCCCAGGCACAGGTACCATAGTTGCGGATTTCCCCGAGATGATATCAAGCAGCCGCGGCGATAGTGCTGATGTGATTACCTATCTCTATTTTTGTTTGAGATTAAGTGATGTATATATTTTAGTACATCTACATGATTTTGTAAATATCCTTTTATGGATTTAAATTGTATTTCTGAAATAAATTGATACATGACGTATGATTTAGTTGATAAATTGAAATATGAAATTGTGGTTGTGGTTGTGTTGATAAATGAGAGCCTAAGGCTCTGTAGTTTGGGGGAAATATTTTGTGATATTTTAGAAGTGTTAAATTTTATAATTTACAGGGTGGCAAAGTCCATAAAATAGACGGGATGTTGCCCAAATTTTTATAAAATGTTTTCTAAAGATTTAAAATAAAAATGAAAAAATTTCCCCTCGTTTCCGCTGTTTTTGAAAAGGTTCAGAAAGAATATGACTTAGCTCTGCGGGAGATCCTTTAGTTGAGCAAAAATGTTAGCTGGAGGGTCACCGTAGGGTGCCAGCAGATCGCTTAGGGAAAGGGGTCTGTCAATATATTATTTATTATTTTATAAGTTTGAATTGATCTTATTATTATCTGGTTCAATAATATAAACCATTAAATAATTGACTTTGTCCTATTAGTATCTTGAAATTGATGAGAATAACATCAATTCGTATTGAGAAGATAATATATATATATATATATATTTATTTATTTATATAGTGGGATAACATGTGAAACAAGTTGTGCTCTACTATTGTTATCAATTTAAATAATGTGTTAGATCATGTTTTAGTGTCTATGCGAATCAAGCATTGTCCAGTAGCATAATTTTAGTGTTCAAACCAATAAAAGAAACATGCTTAATAAGACACCTTATAAGAAATGAGATGCTTATTTGTTATCGATTCACTCTGTGTATTGAATTATAAACAATAAAACAATATTTTTAAACATACTAGGAGAGAGATTTATAGTGTACCTGCTAAGTTGTTATAGCCAAGATATAGTTCTTCTAGGATGGTCAGATTCCCAATATCATTTGGTATTCTTCCTCCAAATTGATTATTAGACAATGAAACAATTTGAAGATTCATACATCGCCACAAATTGTGTGGGATTCCACCAATGAATTGATTGTGAGACATATGTAGTCCTTTCAAAGCAGAAAGATTTTGACCAATGTCAGGCAGGTGGCCCGTCAAGTTATTATTTGAAAAGCCCAAACTAATTAGAGAAGAAAGGTTGAAGATAGTTGAAGGAATAGGCCCTGATAATGCATTGTTTGCTAGCCATAATAGTTTCAAGTTTGCAAGATTGCCCAATTCCTGTGGAATTTGTCCTGAAAATTAATTAAATCAACATGTGTAAATATTTTATTTTATTTTTATCATTTAACAAAAGTAGAAAAAAAATTCTTACGCCAATTTTGTCCATAATATACATCTAGGCTGCTTCATACCATACCTTCGAGATGGTTGAATCCAAGACATAAACCCTTAAGATTTTAATATATTTTATTTGATAACTTAATAATGTTTTTAATAAATAATTCAACATAAATTATTTTAAGAGGGAATTACAATTTAGCTACCCCGTTGAAACTGTAATTCAAGCGGAGCAATTGTTTCGATATTATTGCAATTTACCCCCCTGCCGTTAGGAAGATTCCGTTATATTTGATGGTGAACAGTATCAAATCGATGAAAAGACAAAATTACCCTTGATGATTAAAGTTGACCCAGTTGACCAAATAAAAAATTAAAAATTTATTCTCCCTTCCTCATCATCTCTCCTGTCACAGTCTCTCTCTCATTCTTCTTATTCTTTTCTTCTTTCGCTTCTTCTTCTTCTTCTTCTTTTCCTTCTTCTTCTTAGAACCCAAAAATTTGGGTTTAATGGGTGCGAACTGGGTTCATTCGAATGAACCCCGTTTTCTAGTGGGTTCATTTGATGAACCCAGGATTCTGGGTTCATTCCACACTTTTTTTTCAATTTTTTTTCTATTTTTTTTTCTTCAAACACTCTCATCAACCATCAAATAAAAAATTAAAAATTAAATAATTAAATAAAAAAAAATCACTTACAAAACTTAATTATCATCATCATCACCATCTTCAACCTCTCATATCCATCTCTCTCCAACAATCATCAGTTCAAAAAATCAACCCAAATAATCACAATAAAAAAAATCACCAGCTCAACCCCAAATAATCGTCATCAAAAAATCACCAACAGTCACCAGTCAAAAAAATCATCAAGCTAAATAATCACTAGTTCAACCCCATCAACAGAAAATAAAGATCATCAATTCAACCCAAATAATCAGAAGAAAAATTGAAGAAAAAAATTGGAAAAAAACAAATTGCAGAAATCTGGGAATGAACCCAGAACTTCTGTCATCCCAGCAAAACCAAAAAAAAAAAAAACTCAACTTCTTCATAAGATTTATCCACCATCATCACCATCGCCGATCCCCTCTTCCCTTTTCTATTCTCAAACAAAACACAACCCAGATCTTCATTTCGAATCAAACCCAGAGGTTCGATTCATGGGTTCGAACGAACCCAGTGAATCAAACCCAGAAATCTGGGTTCGATTCACTGGGTTCGTTCGAACCCATGAATCGAACGAACCCAAGAATCGATTTGAAGATTCATTCGAATCCAGGAATCGAAGCTAAAAATCTGGGTTCGATTCCTGGGTTCGAACGAACCTTCGATGGGTTCGATTCAGAAGAAGAAGAAGAAGAAGAAGAAGAAGAAGAAGAAGAGAGAGGACGGCGACAACAAAGAGAGGAGATGGACGACAGAGAGAGGACGGCGACAGCAACGAGAGGAGATGGACGACAGAGACAGGACGTCGACAGCAAAGAGAGGAGAGGTCTGAGGGAAGAAAAAGAAAGACGACAGAGAGAGGACGGCGATGGACGACAGAGAGAGGACGGCGATGAGGTCTGAGGGAAGAAAAAGAAAGAGAGAGAGAGTGAGTGAGTGTGTGTGTGGGTGGATGAGAGAGAAGACGAATTGTGTTTTGATTTTTATTTAATCTCTTAATTTTTTTTTTATAATTAATCTCCACCGTCCATCTTATAATGGACGGTGGAGATCTGATTAAATTTTTTCTTATTTAATATATTTTAAAGTTTTGAAAATTTATTTAAAAATAAAGTTAAAAGACAATTTTATCCCTCAATCAATTAACTTTAACAGAGATTCACTAACGGCGGGAGGGTTAATTGCAATAAAATCGAAACAGTTGCTCCGCTTGAATTACAGTTTCAACGGGGTAGCTAAATTGTAATTCACTCTTATTTTAAATAAAATTTTGATAATGTAATTTATTTTTTAAATATCCACCACGACAATCATAAGTATAGCTTAGAATATAATATAGTAAATAGCCATTATATACATACATACATATATATATATATATTTTAAAAAAAATCATTATTTGAAACCCTTTATGATATAGTCAATAGTCAATTACAGAAAACGTTATTTGAAACCCCCAATATTTTCTTACAACATCAAATTTAATCTTATTATAGACTCATCATCAAATTTAATCTTATTATAGACTATATATGCATATATAGATAAATACATATATACATATTCTACATTTACACTTTGTACATTTCCATTTCTTTTTTAATTAAATTATTTAATTTATTACCTTTTTTAATGCCCTTGTCTTTATTTGGATAGTCACTTTATCTTATTATATAATTTTTGAAATTATTATCATATTATATTGAAATTGCAAAAAATTATAAAATAAAACTTTTAACTTTAATAATGTGTTAAATACACACAAATGCAAAACTACATATATTTTTTATTTCACACACACAAAACTATATATATAATTAAGTATATATTAGTTATTATAAGTTCGAACTGATCTTATTATTATCTGGATTAAGATTATAAACCATTAAATAATTGACTTTGTCATACGATGATAACATCAATTTGTATTGAGAAGACAATATATATATTTATTTATTTATATAGTGGAACAACATGTGAAACAAGTTGTGCTCTACTACTATCATCAATTTAAATAATGTGTTAGATCATGTTTTAGTGTCTATGCGAATCAAGCATTGTCCAGTAGCATAATTTTAGTGTTCAAACCAATATAACAAACATGCTTAATAAGACACCTTATAAGAAATAAGATGCTTATTTGTTATCGATTCACTCTATGTATTGAATTATAAACAATAAAATAATATTTTTAAACATACTAGGAGAGAGATTTATAGTGTACCTGCTAAGTTGTTATAGCCAAGATATAGTTCTTCTAGGATGGTCAGGTTCCCAATATCATTTGGTATTCTTCCTCCAAATTGATTATCAGACAATGAAACAATTTGAAGATTCATACATCGCCACAAATTGTGTGGGATTCCACCGGTGAATTGATTGTGAGACATGTATAGTTCTTTCAAAGCAGGAAGATTTTGACCAATGTCAGACAGGTGACCCGTCAAGCTATTATTTGAAAAGTCCAAACTAATTAGAGAAGAAAGGTTGAAGATAGTTGAAGGAATAGGCCCTGATAATGTATTGTTTTCTAGCCATAATAGTTTCAAGTTTGCAAGATTGCCCAGTTCCTGTGGAATTTGTCCTGAAAATTAATTAAATCAACATGTGTAAACATTTTTTTTTTTATCATTTAACAATAGTAGAAAAAAATTCTTACGCCAATTTTGTCCATAATATACATCTAGGTTGCTTCATACCATACCTTCGGGATGGTTGAATCCAAGACATAAACCCTTAAGATTTTAATATATTTTATTTGATAACTTAATAATGTTTTTAATAAATAATTCAACATAAATTATTTTAAATAAAATTTTGATAATGTAATTTATTTTTCAAATATCCACCACGACAATCATAAGTATAGCTTAGAATATAATATAGTCAATAGCCATTATATACATATATATATATATATATATTTAAAAAAAATCATTATTTGAAACCCTTTATGATATAGTCAATAGTCAATTAAAGAAAACGTTATTTGAAACCCCCAATATTTTCTTACAACATCAAATTTAATCTTATTATAGACTCATCATCAAATTTTAACTTATTATAGACTATATATGCATATATAGATAAATACATATATACATAATCTACATTTACACTTTGTACATTTCCACTTCTTTTTTAATTAAATTATTTAATTTATTACCTTTTTTAATGCCCTTGTCTTTATTTGGATAGTCACTTTATCTTATTATATAATTTTTGAAATTATTATCATATTATATTGAAATTGCAAAAAATTATAAAATAAAACTTTTAACTTTAATAATGTGTTAAATACACACAAATGCAAAACTACATATATTTTTTATTTCACACACACAAAACTATATATATAATTGACTATATATTAGTTATTATAAGTTCGAACTGATCTTATTATTATCTTGATTAAGATTATAAACCATTAAATAATTGACTTTGTCATACGATGATAACATTAATTTGTATTGAGAAGACAATATATATATATATTTATTTATATAGTGGAACAACATGTGAAACAAGTTGTGCTCTACTACTGTTATCAATTTAAATAATGTGTTAGATCATGTTTTAGTGTCTATGCGAATCAAGCATTGTCCAGTAGCATAATTTTAGTGTTCAAACCAATATAACAAACATGCGTAATAGACATCTTATAAGAAATGAGATGTTTATTTGTTATCGATTCACTCTGTGTACTGGATTATAAACAATAAAAAAAATAATTAAACATATTAGGAGAGAGATTTATAGTGTACCTGCTAAGTTGTTATGGCGTAGATATAGTTCTTCTAGCATGGTCAAGTTCCTAATATCATTTGGTATTCTTCCTCCAAATTGATTATAAGACAATGAAACAATTTGAAGATTCCTACATCGCCACAAATTGTGTGGGATTCCACCGGTGAATTGATTGTGAGACATGTATAGTCCTTTCAAAGCAGGAAGATTCTGACTAATGTCAGGTAGGTGACCCATCAAGCTATTGTTTGAAAAGTGCAAAGTAGTTAGAGAAGATAGGTTGAAGATAGTTGAAGGAACAGGCCCTGATAAAGCATTATTTGGTAGCAATAATAGTTCCAGTTCTGCAAGATTGCCTAGTTCCTGTGGAACTTCTCCTGAAAATTAATTAAATCAATATGTGTAAATAATTTATTGATTAAGTTTAGTCAAGTTCCCGATTTCTTTCAATATGATTCCGCTGAAATAATTGAACAAGGAAAAATATTGCAAATTTTTGCACTTTGATAAAGTGGCCGGTGTTTCACCCTCAAATAAGTGTTGAGAGAGATTAAAGATTTTCAGATTAGGAAGATAATCGAATGTATTTTCGTGGAGTTTACCTGATAATCCATTATCACCAAAGTCAATGACATGTAATGAGGGCATGATGGAAATGATGGAAGGAAACAAACCTGAGAGCTGGTTGTCACTGAGATCAAGGATTTTTAAGGAAGATATGTTGAAGATTGAGGAGGGTATGGTACCCGAAAGCTGGTTATGACTTAGATCAAGCTTTTGAAGGAAAGACAAATCCCCCAATTGAGAAGGGATGGTGCCTTCAACACCAAAGTTAGAAATATTCAAGGCTGTGACTCTATAGGGTCGAGCACTGCAAGTAACCCCAATCCAATTGCAGACAGAAGAAGTAGTAGTGGACCAATTTTTCACCAGCAAATTGGTAGGATCATGAGTTATATGAACTTTCAGGGCGAGAAGAGTGCATCGATCCGTGGTGATGTTGGTTGCTGCGGCCATAACTAAGAAAATGATCATGATGTGGGCTAAGAAAGCTGTCACGATAAGAATCTCAAAGTTTTTTTTTTTCGCCATGAGAGATTGCATTTTGAAGTGTGGGATGGATATGTTTGGTTAGTGATCAAAGGTATAAATAATCAAAACAAAGTTTCAAAGAAACTGATAAGAAAATGATGTAAATAGAATAAATCATTATATAATGGTATCTATCATATAATACTAAATCTTTTTTTTTTTTCCTTTTTTTAATAAGAGGTCAGTCATAAAAGAGATTTAGTATTATTATAATAATTTCTAATAAAAAACCATCAAAATAAAGTTTCAAAGAAAGCGATAAGAAAATGCTGCAAATAAAATAAGCCATTGTATAGTTGTATTAAATCTTTTTTTATTATTTTTTTTAATAAAAAGGCAGTCATAAAATAGATTTAATATTAGTAAGTGGCGGACCCAATATGGGTCCAGGGAGGCAAGTGCCTCCTCTGGAATTCTTTAAAAAAGTATTTATTTAATTAAAATTTCATATTTCTTCTTTTATATATATATATATATATATATTTAAATTTTCTTTTATGAGTTCTTGATTCTGTACTGTTCCAAACATCAAACGCAAGGCTCATAATTTCCACCACTTATTTCCACCGTCTTCTTGCTTAAGTCTTCTCCTTGATGACCCGAGACAAGAACATTATGACATTCTTTTCATGTAAATATTTCCATGCTTTCCCATCAACCTCCTATAGCTATCACTAATTTTCTCGGTCTGTAAAGCAACAAACACCTAGAAGTAGCCAAGTGGACTTACTGGTTTCAGACACCTTATGTCTGTTAATTGTTTTACAGCCATTCCCAACCAATATCAGTATCGTAGCCAATGAGCTTTGATGAAAGTAATTTGCATCAATTAAATTCTTTGAAAATATCTGAAGTTCAATATGCAAATGACATGAAACTTGGAACAAATGTAGGTTGCAATTTAATTGAGAAGTTAACCGAAGTCCTAGTCTGGCTCTTTTCTGAGGTCTCAAACCTATTCAAGAGTAAGTTCCTGTAATAACGTCGATCTGTAGAAGATCAGCTTTGAAACAGTACAGAGGAAATGAATCCAGCAACCAATCTGGGCAGACTATTCTAAGTAGTCTTCCAATAAGTTCATATTCCCAGCAATAATTTCAACAAAGCTTTCTTTTCTTCATTTTTTCATCTATCTTTTTCCCTTCTCTTCCTGTTATCTCTTATTGTCTTTCCGATCTATATCTCTTTTCTTCTTGTCTTTATTTATGTTTTTCTTGCTTCTCTTCTCTCGTATTACTATAATTGTATTTTTCCCATCTATCTCTACATGTTTCTCATTTCTACCTTTTCTTTTCCGCTCTTTGTTTCGAGTTTCATCTTCAACTCTTATGGCTTTCTTCCTATTTTCCTTTTTTTCTTTCTTCCTATTCTTTAAAAAAAAAAAAAAAAAAAAAAAAAAAAAAAAACCTGTAGCTGTCTTGTTGTATAAAGTTTAATGAATTTTATATTCATTAAATTATTTTAGTGCTTATGTACATAAATTTTAAGTTTAAATAGTTTTAATTAATGTTCAATTGAATTCAAATTTATGAGTGAATTTAAATATATATGTTAAATTTTAAGCATGTGTTTGAATTTAACTGCATATTTAAATTTGAGAATATATTTAATTTAAATGAAAGTTTAAATTCCCTAAAAGAAATGAAAAAGTTTAAATTCCCTTTAAAAAAATGAAAGTTTAAATTTAAGTGTAAATTTAATATATAGTTTTATGTTAAAATATTTATTATTGTTTGTTAAAATATTTATTTTTTAAAACGAACTGGGTCAAAATAAGTAGAGTACATGGCAGCCCACCTTAAACGGTTCAGATTGGGGGTAAAAATCGTAAACCCATTCAATCACAAGTTGGGTTTTGGGACACCCCACTATCCTAACCATAGTTATAACAATCTTTTGCCTTTTATTTTTTAAACAATAATAATAAAAATAATGCTAGAGATCGAATTTCAAACCAAACTTAAGATGTTTCAATTTATGATCAGACAACATTTTCATCTCTCATTGCGAATGACATTAGAAATTAATTTAGGGATGATAAATTAATGTCATAGACCGTTGGTCTACTTTCTCCGAAAATATTAGGATGCAAATGCTGCGTCAAAACTCATATGAATGGCGTGAAAAAGCTACCTGTGAATTTCACTAGAACAAGGAAAATTGTAGCTCTGTAGTGGAATACTTTTGTGCAATAAGTAATCAATCACCTCATGAGTCCTTGGTTTAAGGTTCGAACTGCAGCACTATCCTCTTGATTCGTAGGGCAGTTTTCCCATTCGTGTGGGTTGTTCTCCCTGGAGCCTTCATTTCAACTGTACCTCAGTGTTCTAATCAGAAGGATCCGGTTTGTGATTAATATACTTATAATATGTAATATGTAAAAAAAAAAAAAAAAACCAAAAAAACCAAAAATAAAAAGACAGCAACAACTACAACCTAATCAATAAGGAAGAACGATGACTAAGGGGCCAGCAGCAAGTCTTGAGAAGGTGTGGAGTCATGGAAATTTATTCTTATTAATATAAGTCTAAGAAAAAAGTACCTTCTCTAGAATTGATTGCTTGTCTTTTTATTATACAATTATCAATGTAGAAGTGGAAATTACGGAAAAGTAGGATTAACAAAGGAAAGAGACAGGAGTAAGGACCGGGAATGGGAAGAAAGTGGTCCTGTCTACAATTTGAGTAAAATTGTAGACAAGAAAGTGGTCCTGTCTACAATTTGAAGAAAGTGGTCCTGACTACAAGAAAGGTGTCTTTTCCTTGACAAGAAAGATATACTTATAATATATAATATGTAAAAAAAGAAAAACAAAAAAACCAAAAAAACCAAAAAACCAAAAATAAAAAGACAACAACAACTACAACGTAATCAATAAGGAAGAACGATGACTAAGGGGCCAGCAGCAAGTCTTGAGAAGGTGGAGTCATGGAAATTTATTCTTAATAATATAAGTCTAAGAAAAAAGTACTTTCTCTAGAATTGATTGCTTGTCTTTTTATTATAAAATTATCAATGTAGAAGCGGAAATTACGGAAAAGTAGGATTAACAAAGGACAGAGACAGGAGTAAGAACCAGGAATGGGAAGAAAGTGGTCCATACACATTTTTAATTATACTAGTGTGAAAGCTGGAAGTTGAGGAAAAACATGGAAATTTTACATAAAAGCAATACATCTTCATCTCTCTTGCCATGAAGTGTCAAAGAAAAGACACCAACCGGAAGCAGCAAGGCTTTGACAAAATCAATAAAGGACATCTCCAGCTTCTCCCTTAATTATAATACTCTTAATCAATAAAGATTATTTTTATGTAAAATTTCCATACTTTTTCCACAACTTCCTGCTTTCACACAATTATAATTAAAAATAATGTGTGGAGATTGGAGTCGGTCCTATATTGACAAAAGCTCCTCAAATTATATTAGCTTTATAAGAGAAGTGTTGAAATTTCAAACTCTGCTCTTGCATCAATTATTTCTCTTTCGGTTTTTTTTTTTTTTTTTTTTTAATAATAGGACAAATTTATTCTAGAGAAAGTTCTTTCATTTTGAATGGTCCTCAATTGTTTGTCAGCTTCCCAGTCTCTTCTCTGGATTGGATTGCGTTTAACAAAAGTTGTCCCTTCACTTTAATAAAACCCCTGTAGTACTCTAACTAAAATTACACGTTAGTATATATATATATATTCTAAATTTTTATTCTATACTTCATCCCTATAATATTGTATGTATTTTTTATGAGACAAATTAATTAATTCTTAAATTTTTATTAGACTTTTACACTCTATTATTATATTTTTTGAATTTCTTGTTTTATAAATGTTATTATTTTTCAGCTTAACCAACATCTAATTTGTGAATTTTTCTTATCTAAATTTGTAAGATCAAAATTACTAATAGATTAGGATGTTTCAATTATTTTTTATTTTTCATTTCTTCTTTTGTTAGATGATGTTGATTTTATTATTTTATTGATTTGTTTCTTAAAAATATTTTAATTACAATATAATGTGATTTTATCCAAGTTCATTTGTTAGGTGCATTATTTTGATTTGATATGAACTTTTTTATTCAATAATATATATATATATTTTTATAAAATCATATACTATGTTATGATATTAGTTTTTTTTTTTTTTTTAACACTATAATTATTATTCATAGTAAATAGTAATACCATGGAAATTCAATAGTGATATAATTGATTCAGTCACTTCAAGTTTACATCTATTTATAGATCAAATGATTAATGCATTTCCCGTAAATACCTCTGATAGGGGTTTAAATTCCATCTTGCGTATTTATGAGCATGTGTGGAAATTTTCTCATATATAGATGTATATATAAGTTTGATATGTATTGGTATATCAATTAATAATATTTACATTATAGTTGGATTTTAATATTATTGTATATAATATATTTTACTCTAATGCCCCATCTCATATAAATTTTTGAATCCGCCACTGTATTATTATAATGATTTCTAATAAGAAGCCATCAAAACAAAGTTTCAAAGAACTATATAAGAAAATGATGCAAATAGAATAAGTCATTGTACAGTGGTATTTGTCTTATAGTACTAAATCTTTTTTTTTTTTTCAATAAGAAATCAGTCATAAAAAAGATTAAGAAGCCATTTTGAGTGGTGCAATAAGCTCCACTCTCTCCATCTTTGCATTAGAGAGACCAGTTTGAGCATCTCTACCACAACTGTGCTTGTGAAAATTTTTTTACATATGTGTGGATCTTTCCTCCTAGCTTTTGAGAGCTATGTTTTAGGCCATGTCTTAGGGTATACATCAAAAAATCCCAATTGTGGTAATTATACTTGTACTATGTCCTTTTTTTTTTGTTAATAAAGTTTTTAAAGTTTATAGATGTTAGAAGTCAGACTTAATTACCTTTATCATCCACTGTTGGAAAATAAAAATAAAAAGGAAAAGCCCGCCCAGAATGTATTCTTGGGTCTTTGGATTTTGGTTTGGGTTTTATTTAGAACCCAACAATGCCAACCAAGATCTAATTTTATTTGGATCATGATAAAAAAAACTGCCAAGAAACTGTCAGAGAAGTTGAGAGCAGTTAAAATTACTGGCAGTTTCCTGGCACATATAAAATATACATGTATTTTCCCTTCAACGTAAGGAGGTTCCTTTTTGTTTTTGCTGCAAAAAAAAAACATTCCTTTGACATAAAACAGAGAAAAACACAAAATTTGTTCAAGGCTCTTACATTGTGTTGAGTTGGCTTTCCAACTGTGATTGCTTACCATCCATAGTATTGTTTGTTTGATCCAATTACTCCTGTTGAAGGTATGTATTTTATCATATTTTTGTAATTTAATCATTGTTATTGTTGTAATATATTAGAATGAGATGATATTGTTTAATTTACTAATTTATGAGTTCAAAATCATCATCCACAAATGCAGTGAACAGTTAGCCAATAGGTTTACCTTTTTTTTTTTTTTCTTTTTTTAGTACTAACAGCTTATGAGTTAGATGATTGCAGTGTCAGGACCTACCGAGAGGTGGATTATTGATAGCACGTCTCGGATGATTACTCTCACAACTAGGGAGAGGACAACTTTTACCAAGAGAAGACTCATAATCTACACTTTGTGTTTCAAATGACAACGGAGGGGACTTAAATCCTTGATCTCTTACCGTCAAGATAGATATTCAACCACTTTTACTAAAGGATGATGTGTGCCAATGGGTTTACTCAGTCGTCAAACTAAAAAGACAAAATTACCTACCAACTTTGATGAAACAAAAATGATAAATTATGGAATTCATGTTTAAGAAATTTCTTCCATATTAATTATTTTTATTTGTAATTAATCAAAATTAACAACTGAGTTTTGTATAACTGATCAAATAGAAAGAAAAACCTACAGAACTCATAATGATAAATCTTAAAATTGATTAGAACCGCAAATTTGAATTATTGTTGAAACCTAAAGCACTCTTCTAAGGATATAACAAAACAAATTGAAAATAAAAATGATTACAAATGATTAAGATTCAAATTAAATATTATCTAAAATAAAAAGTGAAATTTAATTTGTTAAACATCTGAATTTGGAGTCTTTACATGTCTATCACGTAGGGGATAGGTTTAGTGACAAGTTAAAAAAAGACTAACACAATTATGACAATAAATTATAGAAAAAATCCCAAAAAACCTCTGATGTATGAGAATAAGTAAATTTTACCACCCATTGTTTTATATTTACCCGAAATATCACTTAACGTTAAAATAAATATCTAAACTACCCTTACAAACGTATGAAATGACGATAATGCCCCTGACGGTCACATATTCTGTTAGGTTAATATGGTTGACCGTTTAACTACAGAGACAAAAAGGAAAAAGCCATGAAAAACTAATTAAAATAATTTAATTAAAATATAAAAAAATCAAAATAAATAATATTAAATATAAAATTATAAGCAAATGAGATTTTTTTTTTCAAAAAAAAAAAAATGAAGCCACCATCATCCCTTACCCCTCTCTCTTGCTCTCTCTCAGTCTCTCACCTATCCCACTCTCTCTCTTGCTCCCTTTCTCTCCTATATTTTCGTTACTTTTTTCTCTGATCGATGATGATGGTGACAACAGCATAGTGGGTTTTGGTTGATGATTTGGTTTGGCAGCATAATGGGTTCGAATTTGTAAGTGGGTCACGATGGCGGCATGGTGCGTTCAACGACATGAATGACTTTATCGCACTATTTCAATTCATTGACAACAACATGTGAAGCTCTCTCTTATCGACGATAGTGTCGTTTGTGATGCACACGACCTAGGTGCGTCTCTATCATTGGAGACCCACCTAGGTCTCTAGTGGTGGAGACCATTCAAGTCTCCGCGATAGAGACCCGAACTGGGTCTTAATTGCTAGAGACCCAGTTCGAGTCTCCACCACAGAGACCCTTTACCACTACCTGCTATTTATTGTTTTTGTTGATTGAGGTTTTTTTTTTGTTATTGGTTTTTTTTTTAATGGTTTTTATTGATGATTATGAGAAATTGAAGATAAGAAATCTAGGTTGATGTTGAAAGTCCATGGCAGATGAGAGGTTGATGATAATGATGGAGTTAGGTTGATGTTGAGAGTCCATGGCAGATGAGAGATTGATGATGATGATAAAGTTCATGGGCTGGGTCCAATCTAGAAGCTCATTTTTTTAATTAAATTTTTTTTTAATTTTTTTTAATTTTGTGCGTTGATCTCCACCATCCATCTATGACATGGATGGTGGAGAAAAATTTTTTATTAGTATTTAATTTTTGTATTTAAAAACATTATTTAACTAGTTTTCTTATTTTCATCAAATTTTTTATTTTATGATTTTGTGTGTTGATCTCCTCCACCTATGTATGAGATGGATGGTAGAGATTAGTTTTTATTAATATATAATTTTTTATTTTAAAATCTTATTTTAAGATTATTATATTTTTCTTAATAAAATCTTAGGGGTAAAAATGTCTTTTTAATTTTTATCAATTTTTTCTGTTAAATTATAATGTTTATTGTATTTTGGATAAAAATGAAACAATGAATGGAAAAATTTGTTTAACTAATACACCTAGTGCTTTCATGAGATTAATTAACCATATTTTGTATTCCTCCATTGGAAAATTTGTTGTGGTCTATTTTGATGACATAATAGTGTACGGCAAGAGTATAAATGAACATATTAGACATTTACATTGTGTGCTTGATGTGTTAAGGAAAGAAAAGTGGTATGCTAATTTGAAAAAGTGTTCCTTTTGCACGGATATGATTTTGTTTTTAGGCTATGTTGTTACGTCAAAAGAGATAGAAGTAGATGAAGAGAATGTTAAGGCTATTGCGGAGTGGCCTTTACCTAGAAATGTTAGTGAAGTGTCTAGCTTTCATGGGTTGACTAGTTTTTATAGAAAATATGTTACAGATTTTAGCACCGTAACTGTACCACTAACTGAGGTTATGAAAAAGAGTGTGGGTTTCAAATAGGATAGTGAGCAACAACATGCATTTGATTTGATTAAGGATAAGTTGTGTTCCATACCATTGCTTCCATTGCTTAATTTTTCTAAGACATTTAAGATTGAGTGTGATGTATCAAAAATAAGTATAGGGGTTGTTCTTATGCAAGATATAGACGTCCTATAGCTTATTTTAGTAAGAAATTGAGTGGAGCATCATTAAATTATCTTACTTATGATAAAAAGTTGTATGCTTTAGTTAGGGCTTTAGAAACTTGGTAATATTATTTGTGGCCTAAGAAATTTGTAATCCATACTGATCATGAGCCCTTGAAGCATTTGAATAGATGGGGTAAGTTAAGTAAGATGCATGCTAATGGGTAGAATTCATAGAAACCTTTCCTTATGTGATCAAGTATAAACAAGGAAAGGATAATGTTGTAGGTGATGCATTATCTCGCAGGTATACATTGATTTCAATTTTGAATGCGGGTTTTGAACATATCAAGAAATTGTATATGAATGATCTTGATTTTGCAAATTTGTATATTGCTTGTGAGAAGGTTGCCTTTAGCAAATTTTATAGACATGAGGGATATATGTTTAGGGAGAGTAGATTATGCATTCCTTAGAGGTTTATAAGAGAGTTGCTTGTTAGAAAAGTGCATAGGGTTGGTCTAATGAGACACTTTGGTGTTAGGAAAACTTTAGATGTGTTAGATGAGCATTTCTTTTGGTCTAACATGAAGAGAGATATTAAGTGAATTTGTGAAAAGTGCATAACATAAAGAGGGTCTCGATCTAAAGTTTTACCTTATGGTTTGCATGCACCTTTGTCCATATCTAGTGAACCTTAGATTGATATTTATATGGATTTTATATTGGTTTACCTAAGTCCAAAAAGGGTCGAGATTCGACGTTTGTTGTGGTTAACAGGTTTTCAAAGATAGCTTACTTCATACTATATCACAAGACCGATAATGCCACATATGTTATTGACTTATTCTTCGAGGATATTGTTTGACTTCGTAAAGTGTTGAAGAGCATTATTTTAGATCGAGATGTGAAATTGTTAAGTCATTTTTGGAGGACTTTATGGGGGAAGTTAGAAACAAAGCTATTGTTTTCTATTACTTGTCATCCGCAAATTGATGGACAAACAAAGGTGGTTAACATAACTTTGGGTACTTTGTTGTGTTCCATCATCTAGAAAAATTTGAAGAATTGGGAAGATTGTTTGCCATTTGTAGAGTTTGCTTACAATAGGAGTGTGCATTTAGCTACTGGGTGTTCACCATTCGAGATTGTATATGGTTTCAATCCACTTACTTCATTGGACTTGATTCCTTAATTCCTTTACCTATGGAGGAAAGAGCTAACTTGGATAGTAAGAAGAAAATTGAATTTGTTAAGTAACTACATGAGAGAATTAGACAACATATTGAAAGGAGAACCAAGTAATATGCTATTTAAGATAACAAGGGGCGAAAGAAAATTATGTTCGAACCATGAGATTAGGTTTGGATGCATATGCACAAAGAAAGGTTTCTTGATCAACGAAAATCTAGTTACAGTCGTGTAGAGATGGTCCATTTCAAGTGCTTGAACGCATCAATGACAATGCATACAAAATAAACTTACCAGATGAGTATAATGTTAGTGCTGCTTTCGATGTCTCTGATATTTCTCCTTTGATTTTGATGCAAGTGCTAATTTGAGAACAAATCCTTTTGAGGAAAGGGAGAATGATGAAAATCAAGGAAGCAAGCTTATAGATCCTTTAAACATTAATGGAGGACCTATGACAAGGGTTCGAGTTAAGAGGATGAAAGAAGTTTTAAATAGACTCACTCAGGAGATTTGGGCCAAAAGTCTTGCACAATATGGTTTGGACGGCTTTGAGGGGACATCAAGTTATCAAAATATCATTCAAGTCCAAGAACATCATGCTTAAGGCTTGGACGACAGTTCTAACACAAATTGGACTATTATTTATTTATTTGTATTAATTTGGACATAATTTATTTATTTGTATTAAATTAGTTTAATTTATTTAATTTTATGTTAAGTTTTTAATTATTGGATTAAGACATTTAATTAAATTAAAAGGCCAATGTGGGTATGCTTAGAAGAGTAGGTGTGTAGGGTTAATTAAAATTAAGGTTTTAATTAATTTAGGGTTGTTATGCTTATAAAAGACTTATTAAACCTAAAATTTCAATTAAACGTTCATTAAATAAAGTTTATAACATTTCTCTATTATTCTTTTGAGAACTTTAAGAATTGCATAATGATTGATTCATGATTTATCAACTTTGACTTATTTTCCACATTCTTATCTCTTTCTTGAGAGTGACGTCATTATATCTTTGGTTCTTGGTTCTTTAATCAATGGGTCATAGATTTTTTATAATCTAAATTATTTTTTTTAGGATTTTGTTTTAATTTGATTATGAATGTCGAATCTCTATATACGGAGTTTGCATCACTGTAGAGGCCTTAAAAAGGACCAAACTGAATTCAATCTAGTCCATAACCAGTCTAGTTCTGTACAGATTGGATTCAATTCAGTGCGGTACTGCTTTGGTCTACAGGCTGTAGCTCAATGCGTTAGATGTAACAAAATGAGGGATATGAAGAAAAGTAGTTTAGACGTAACAATTGAATACTGACTTGAGCAATTCTTAATATCTAGCTTCTTAATGTCATAAAATATACAACCAAAAAATTGATCTTCATGTTAAAATTTTGAATCACATGAAATTTATACACTCATAAGAAACAATCCAATCAAGATTTGCAAAGGAAAGAGAGGGCTTTCAAACTTTTAAGCCCACATCAAATGTACTGTTCAAGTGAATGCCACTCATCTCTACAAGGGATTGTCTATGGCACAGATAGAATGAAACCGTTCCAGGGCGATTCGGTTATTATACTTCCCAGCATGATTAATTATTGTGCTTACGGCACATCACTTCCAATGACTTGTCACTTGGCAGTGGCACTAATTTGAAAGCAAGAAATTCAGTTAGATCTCGCATGAGTAATGTTAGGCTTCTCAATTTTTTTTTTGCTTTTTGCTCAAACTTATGTCCAAATGAGATGATATGTGAGTTATCAATATCATATTAATTATCACATTATCTCATAATTTATGCAATTTTTTAGATCCCAAATATAATTGATACTAGCTTCCCAAATTCTTTTGCTCAAATTCATGTCCAAATGACATGACATATGAATTATCAACATCATATCAATTACCATATCATCTTATAATTTATAAGATATTAACAACTCACATGTCACATCATTTAGGTATAGATTTGGGCAAAAATTCAAGCCCTCACCTCTAAATGGTTATTTTGGTGGTGGAAAATTGGATCTAGGAGGGAACAAGAGTCTACGGCTAACATCAACAAAATTCTTTTAAGTTTTGAAAGCGTTCTGCTTAAAAAATTTGAAACAAAATTTAAGCATTTCAATCAATATTTACAGATAAACAAAACTGTAAGGGAAACCCTAAAGTTGTCACATCCTAGCAAGACTAATCTACTTATGAACATAACAAATGAGGAAACAATATTTGGATACACACTTGAATAAAGAAAATGAGCTTAACTAAATGTTGGATAATATAAGAGGTAGTAGTAAGTAGGCTGCTAATACAAAAAGGCTTTCAATGTCATGGGTAACTACAGCAAAACTATCAATATGCAGAATATAACTTTATTAGACCATTTTGTTCTTCTGAATTTACCTGTATCAGAAATTGAATTTCTTGGTATCATGTTTAAAATTAACAGACTTGTAAGCTTGAACATCTAATAGTGTATCTTATTATTCTTTCTCATGGATGAAATTTTCCATTTCTTACAGGGCACAAGAAATGCTGCTCATTTGGTTTTTAAGATTGACTCCTAATATTATTATATTCACTCGAATAATAGGTACACTGTACTTGCAATGAAAATAACAGAATTCACTTTCAATAACTAAGACTCCAATCTAACTATGTCCAGCTAATCATTGATACGGAAAAATTCCTAGATTATTGGGCATAAATTGCATAAAATCCACTTTGGATGCAAGTAAGAAGTATGGAACAAAGTCAAAATAAGGAACATACCTCATTTGATGCTGTTGCAGTTGATACCACTCAAAAATAAATACTGTAGAGTAATTTGAGGATCCTAGAAGAACACTTCAAGTCAACAGGAAATGCTCTTCCAACACAGGCATGCACATCCTAGTGATTCATTGTAGTTAAAATCCTACTGACTCGTTCAAGTCAGATGGCCCAGCTAATTTCCACCTTCAGTTCCCTCGTTGGAAAAATTAATAGTTGGAATGCTGCTCTTTGTAATAAGATTTTTAACAAGTAGAGAAGTCTGGGTGTCTTCTGACAATTTAACCATCGCATCCCTGACAACTAGATAGTTTTTATCAAGAGGATCTGGAAAATTTCCATCATTGACCATCTCCTGTAATATCTCAAATGCCAAAGGTGAGTTGTGGCAGAAAGAAAAGCACTTATCAGTACTACATAAACATATATGTCAGGTTTCATTCCCTTCTCCTTCATTACGTGGAAATGAACTAGAGCTGCTTTGGGCCTACCACACTTGCAAAGACCATAAATTAGGGCCATGAAAGCGACTTTGTTGGGTGCACACCCTTTTACATCCATTTCATTCCATAGCATGAGAGCATCATCAGGTCTTCTAGTGTTGCATAATCCGTCTATTAAAGAAGTGTAAGTTATCACATTTGGCTCCCTTTCTTTTCCAGACATCTGTGAAAGGTAAAGCATTGCCTTATCAATATCACCACTTTTGCACCATCCGTCAATCATTAAGTTATAGGTAACAACTGAGGGAGCCAACCCCTTCATGGTCATCTCACTCAAGAGATCCTCGGCTTCATCAACTCTCTGGGCCTACAAAGCCCACTGATCAGTATGTTGTAAGCTACTACATCAGGACAATAACCACGAGCACATATATCCCGGAACAGTTCCAGAGCTAGATTCATCTCTTGCATATTGATCAAACTACCCATAGCAGCTGAATAGGAAACTATATCAGGGAGGAAACCTTCTTCAACAATATCAGCAAGAAATTTGCAAGCTTCCATGGATTTCCCATGTTTGCGCAGCTTTTTAACTAGTAAGGTAGAATGTTTCATCCACGGTTCATGTCCATGAACACGCATTTTCCTCACTATATCAAGGGCTCCTTCAACGTCTTGTCTCCTGCATAAGCAACCAAATACTGTGTTGTGGGTAAAACTGGTTGGTCCATAACCAGAATCCTCCATTTCTCCCAAAATCTCATAACTTTCTTCCAATCTATTCGAATTGCATAGCCTGTCAATTAAACTATTATACAGAAAAACATTTTTCTTACAACCGATCTTATCCATATCTCAAAAGAGACTGAGGGCCAGGTCCAACTTCCCATCCCTCAGTATTTTATTAATAACAATACTGAAAGAAGTGGTATCCGGAGACAGTTCCTACAAATTGCAAAAACTCATCTCCTCCAACATCAGCTATAAATTCACCCCGGATCATGGCCTGAAGCAGATTATATGCTTTATCTATCAAACCATTGTCAACAAGAACACTTAAAAAAGCATTACAAACCAATGCCATAGCTTTTACATCCATATCCCCCCAGCTTTCCTTAACTAACTGGGTCAATTCCTGTTCTGACGAACAAGAAGATACAAGCTTCGAAAGAATCCCACCATCAGGTTTATTTCCAGACTTCTTCATTTCTGAGTACAACAGTAATGCCTCGTTAAGTTGTTTGCTTTTACAAAGGCCTCCAATCATTACATCATAAACCGAAACATCTGGAGTAAAACCTGACCTCTTCATTTTACAAAACAAAAGTAAGGCCTTATCGATTCTGGATTCCTTCACAAAACCATGAATCAAAACGCAGAATGTCTTCTCATTCAACCCGATATCGCAATCTTCCATCCTTTGAATCAACTCACATGCCTTATCAACCTCACCCCACTTACTAAAAGCCAACACCAAGATACAAAACACGCGTTGATCAACCCAACCGTGATCATGAATCTCATTGAAAACACTCAAAGCTTTATCAAACATGCCTGCATTGCAATAAACCTGCAAAAGAGGAGTGAACGTGTACTTGTCATAACCCCACCCGAAATCACGCATCTGTTTGAATCTCATCTCAACCAAGTCAGTCGAAGACGACTTGGAAAGAGCCTCTAACAAGCAATTATAGCTATAACTATTGGGACAACAAAGCCCCATCATTTTAACTTGATCAAACAACGTGTTGGCCTCTTCAACCAACCCGACACTCCCCAAACACCTAACCAAGAATCCCAAAGCCCCAGGAGACATGAAACAGCCTGACTTCACAACATCTTTGGCCAAAGCACTCAGTGGGGCATTTTGTCGAGCACGTGATAGGATTGACGCCATGGCGTTGTAAGTGTATATATTGTGCTTGTACCCATTTTGATTTGATGCCCAAACAAAGAACATGTGAGCTACTCTCCAGCTCCTCATGTTGTTTAACACGGTTTCGACTACTTTGTTGGTCAGCTTTGGTGCAAGATTGACCAGTTCTGGGTTGTTGGGAGACAAAGAAGGCTGTTTGGTGAAGATGGAGATCAACTTATTGGTCATATGAACAACATCTGACGTGTTGTGTGATTTGCTACACATGCTTCTTTCAAAACAGAGAGCCATGAAAGCGACTTTGTTGGGTGCACACCCTTTTCCATCCATTTCATTCCATAGCATGAGAGCATCGTCAGGTGTTCTAGTGTTGCATAATCCGTCTATTAAAGAAGTGTAAGTTATCACATTTGGCTCCCTTTCTTTCCAGGTCCAATCGCATGAGCAGGATTTTGGTGGGTTTCAGGAATCTCGCATGAGCGGGATTCTCTCTTTTTATTTTATTTTATTTTTGTATTTAAATGTTTTAATTAATTTTTAATGTTGTATCAAAAAAATAATTTTTAGTAAATTAATTAATAATGATAATATTAAATATATTTATAATTATAAAATTTGTTTAAAATAGTTTTATAAATTAAAATCTTTTAATTTTATTTAAAAATATATTATATTTAATTAGTTTCTATTTTTATTATTTATTATTTACATTAAATATATTTAAAGATAATTCATTATTTTATTTAAAAATTGATCAAATTAAATTAAATTTGCTAAATACAATCCGATCTCAATTGCACCAAATATGTTACAGTGTTATCTAATCTCATCCAATCATAATGAGTAGTTGATACATAATGTGCCTAAGTTAACTAACAATCGTAAGAATATAGTCAGTACAGTGATTAGGTAAGTCCACTCAACCATTTGAAAGAGACTTGTGGATACTTTAGAAATACTCGATCAATCACATGATAGGAATCAATTAACAATGGTAGAAATATAGATTGAGTGAATTCATAGGGTGAAATTGTAACTCAAGAATCTGGTCTCCATTGGTTGTGATTTAGTTTAATTATTTGTTTCATTTTACTTTTACTTTATGTCATTTTTTATTTTAATTTCACAGTTTATTATTTCGATAGTTTGGATAAGGTTTAGTCTTAATCAGTTTAGTAATTAACATATGTAATTTAGGCAATTCTCGTGAGAACGATATTTTACTAATCATGTATTACTTGTAGATCGTATATATTTACACGTATATATTTACACGTGTTTTCAGTATGTATATTTTGTGCACTAGAAAATAGTCATCATAGTTATCCCTAGATTTCAAGTGGTGATATAGTCAAGTCTCATTCTACCATCTCCCTATTTCGTAGGAAGGAGTTCCAATAGGCTAGTATTGATTGTGCATGAGTCAAAGTAGGAACAGTGGTTATTGGGCTTCGATTGAGTTGACCAAATTATTGGGTCGGCCTACCACAATGTGTTTGTGCCCTTGAATCATGGGCTGGATCAACCAAATTATTGGGTTATCCATTCGACATGTACTTTGGACCTCTAGATTTGGGTCTACTGATCTACTGGGCTGGTCTACCATGGCATAATTTGGGCTCGTTGTAGGCTTTATGATTTTTTGTCACCACAATCTAAAAGGCAAAACAAACAGTCTCTAGTTGCAACTCAATAAACCAATCAAGAAACAAAGATCACTAGAGAGATCACCATCGACCTGAAAATGAATCATAACAAACGGTGCTCCGGAAGAGAAGCTGAGGAGAACAAGGTCAAAGGAGGTAAACAATAGAGTGATCACTACAAAACCAGAGTTCAGGAACAAGGTAAGAAGATATAAAGTCTTGGATGAAGTTTCAAGCTGATCATATGTGAGTGATGATAATATATATAGCTAAGATGTGCATGCACACAGACAGATTTCTGTAGATATGGTTCCGCTTTTGTTTTCTTGTGGGAAATTTATAGACAACTATTATACAGACAGTTGCATAAAAAACGTTACTGTCACAGATCAAAAAATTAGGGTTGATGGGGAGGCATCTTGTTTTTTGACTGGTCCAGCTTTTTTTTTTCTTCTCTATATTCCAAAAATAATATCACCATAATTTGCACGAGAAATTTGATAATTGATGAATCCAATAATTAATGTTTATATGTCATTATCACGGTGTAAAATTACTGCAATATTGCTCCACATTCATGATCATGATCATCATAATTATCATTTCTCATGGCATTGCTCGCAACTGGATTGCATCTATAAATATTATTAGTGGAAGATGTATATGTATGCAAATGAATAGATATATGTAAAAAATAACTGATCATGGTAGTGTGCCTGAACATATATTGATTGTTAACTAACAAGCTAGGTCAAATGCTATGGTACTTGTCCAATTAGAGTGACACATATCCTAGATTCGAAGTTGTTTTGGGGTCCAGAATATTTCCAAAATGCAAGATTTAATTGCGGAAATGTTCTATATTGCTTGAGAAATAGTAGAAAGCGATTTCTATAAATATATTTGCTTTTGTAAATAACATCATTTAAATAAAAAAAAAATTATAATGAGAATAAGTTGACTAGACTTATTGTACCAGATCACTAATGCCAAAGCCACTCTTCACGCATAGTATAAGATATATTGTATTAATTGTGATCTATTTATTGGACAAAGATTTGTTGTCAATTTTTTGTTTGTGTTAATCTTTTTATGAGAGGAATTTAAGTTTGAGTGATGTATAAGGGAGAAAAAATAAAACAATCTTAACCACCTATTATTTTTTATACTGATGTATCACTACATTATCGAAGATTAACAAAAAAAATGAAAATCCTTACTCGTAATTGAATTAGATTGAATCCAATCCAAATTATAATTAAATCGGATTTAAATTATAACCGGATGGAATCAAGTAATAAATTTTGCAAACTATAATGGATCCAATCTATTGCACACCTCTAATCAAATAAAAATTTGCGCTAACTAATGCTCTCATATTAAATGTTCTTGGTTATTATAAAAAATGAATCTTATAGAAATTGTTATAGTTGCTACATTATCTTTTTGGTGGAGGGTGGGTTGGTGGTATCATTTTCTCCTACTTGTCACCAAGCTGTTTCCAATAAATGCCTATTCCAAGACACAAATGGTCGTCCATTAATTCGTAAGCCAAAGCATGGACTCATTATTTTAGAGTAAATAAAAATAATTCGATCTCATTTATGAAACGAACTTTAGTATAAAATATTCAATCCATTCAAATTATATAAATATATATTTTTTAAATAGTAAATTATACTATTCTTAATATATAAAAATTAAAATATGTTTAACATTTGAAAAACAACATAATTATTGTTACACATGCCTTAATATATTATCAAATATAAATTTAATTGTCAAAATATATAAGTATCAAATCATAACATAAAGTCTTTCAAAAAAATAACTGATGTTCCTATTGTAAAGCTCAGTTGTCGTTGTAACCCTCCATAGGCCGTGGTTCAAAGCCCCCACCTGCTCTCTTTTCAAGTGAATAAGGCATGTAGGTTCCAAGAATTCTATCCCACACGACAAAAAACGGTTGTGAAAAGTTGTACTTGCTGCCATAAAGCTAATGGTGGACATCGTGGTATGCAGTATTGTTTCTAAAGAACATTTGGAAGAGGTTTCTAGGAAGCCATAGCCCAGAGTGGTCATCCACTGATTTGATGATAGCAAAGGAGAAGAAAAAGATGGAGTATCGAGGTGAGATACCAGAGAAGGAGAAAAGATAAGGCTGCCCCAACTGTGTCGATGAGAAGCCCCTCCACAGGGTGATTGTATAGAGCTCCAAATGCATAGGGGACAACAAGTTGGTGATGTAGAGAATGAATATGCCGATACATAAACTTGTTGTGGTGCATGTATCTATGCATAAAATATTGCCATGTATCCATTACGAACATGGCCATGAGAAACTGGCTAGCTAAAACAATTAGGGACGAGGGTTGATCAGCGTTGGTGTAAACCTTTAAACGTAATTTTACGGATCTCCCCGGAAATAGTCCCTAAGTGGTGATTAGAGATCCTAAATGGTCCATGGAAGTGCCTAAGGATATATGGAACCCATAGAAATCGATTTCGACTCGATTGGAGACTAAACAGAAGGATAAAATAGTGAATGAAATCGAATAATTTTTCAAGGAAATAAGGGACTAAATTGAAGATAAATTTTAATAATTGTGGTTAAAATGGAATTAAGCTAAAAATTAAGGGAGGAGACCGATATTTTCTTAGGACGTGAGCGTCATTTTGAAGGTTGTTTGGGGAGGAAAGCATAAAGCCAAAAGTTTGTCTAAAAATCTAAAGAGAGAGAAAGTTGTCGCAGAAGAGAAGAGAAGAGAAGAAGAGAAGAAGAGAGGAAGAAGAAGACTGTCGCGCCGACGTCCGACCAGCCGCCGAAAAGACCGACGCCGAGCTTGCCGACGCAACCAGACCTCGCCGTACCTCGCCGCAGAACCCAGCAGACCGAAGCGAAGCAGAACTCGATGTCACGTGAAGAGAAAGCAGATCTGGGCAGAACCGACAGCCAATCGCTGCCGCGACGACACCGACGAGCTGTCCCAATTGATTTCGATGCCGAGCTCGTTGATCCAGCCGCAAAACCGACGCCAATCAGACCCGAACGAGAGCAGAACCAAGCTGAAATAGAGCTGAACCGAAGCTTGAACCAGCTCATCCCGCGCGACAGAACCGACGCCGATCGACGGCGAAACAGTAGCAGATCCACGATGGAACCGAGAGGGAAAGAGAGAGGAGAAAGAGGAGAAGAAAACCCAGCCCAGACCAGCTCCAATCAACACCTTTTTCAGCTCGAAACCAAGCTTAAAACAGTGTCGCGAAGAGAGAATCTAGCAAGGGAAGAGAAGCTCGTGCGTAAGAGAAGAAAGAGAGAGGAGATCCAAGCCTGAGCTCAGCCCAAATCAGTCCATTTACGCATCCAATCCAACCTCAAATCGAGCTCAAAGCGTAGAGGAATAAAGTGATTCTGTGAGGAAGAAATCGGGTGAGTTGTTTAAGTTGAAATTGATGATTTAGTTGAATGATTGAGTTGACTTCGAAGTAGATTTTATCGCGATTCATTATTGGTTGGTTTTGAGTGAAAATAAGTTGATAAATAAATGGATTTACGTTTATCAGAAGCTTAGGGAACCAAGAGAATAGTGAAAAGTTAAAGATAAAGCGAATCGCGCGATAAACTAGTTTGAGGGGTGATTATGTAATTTGGTAATTTCAAGTTTCTAGAAGTTGATGTGAGCATAAATTTATGCTTCCATATGTTGTGTAGGTGACGAGAGAGCTCAAGGATCGAGGCGAGAGGATTAGGGGCTTCGCACACGCCATTTTCAGCTATCAATTTTGTGAGTAAACTTTATTTTTAAAAGATTTTAAAAGTATTTAGCATTTCAAATTGATAAGTTTGATTTGATAAATAATTGCATGAGTTTATTTTAAATGCGTTGATACGAGCATGAATTTAGAGATTGAAATGATGCTATTTTGTGCTTTTGCACTTATCAAAGATATTATAGTATTTAATGCATTCAGAAAATGAGTTTTAGTGCTTATTGCACCCTAGAAATCAGATGTTAGTGCCTTATGCACTCAGAAAAGAGATTTGTGCTTTTGCACCAAAAAGTTAAAGTAGAAAAGGAAAAGTAGTTTTCAAAACCAGAAAGTATCCCCTCAGGGATTTTCAGAGATTACAGACCAGTTTAGACCCGATCGGTCTATCCCACTTTAGTTGGCACAGTCCTGGGAAGGGATAAAGTTACTAACTTGGGGGGATAAGTGTCAGAGTCTGTCAGTCGAGTCGCCATTACTGATGTGGGGTAGTGTTTCGTGTGCTATGGTTAGCGCTGAGAAATTCCGCACATGGCCACGAGATGTCTAAGATTAGGCGAGCTATGGTTAGCGCTGAGAATTTCCGCACATAGCCGCGAGATGTCTCAGAATTGACGAGCTATGGTTAGCGCTGAGAAATTCCGCACATGGCCGTTAGATTCTAGAGACCCCAGATTTAGGGATACTATGGTAATTTTTGAAAGACATCGAGAAACAGCTTTTAAAATGAAAAGTTTATTTGAGATAAAAGATATTTTATAATCATTATTGAAGTTATTTATGATTTATAGTTGCAAGTTTTGTATTTAAATACGTGCATGTGCTTAGAGATTAATTCTCTTGTTTAAGTTGATGTTTAAAAGATTTAAGTTTGAAATGCTTTAGAAACAAAGAATAGTTTTCAAACGTTTTCAGAGGAGAAAGTTTTGAAAATCAGAATTTCAAAGAAAAGATAAATTACCACTCACTGAGCTTCTAGCTCATTATTTTCTGTTTTATATAAAAACCTCCTTAGGTACTGTCAGCAGTTAGCTGATCAGTAGCATTACCTCCAGCGGGTGAGCCAGCGCGACACGACATCATTTGACTAGCTCATTTTGTTTCATCAGTTATATTTTCATGTAAATATCTTTTGCAATGTATAAGTAATTTGAAAGTTAAAATTATTTGTTTATAACTTGTTTTTGATTTAAATGCGGTTTATTAAATGTTATTTGAATTTTCTTAAGTTGATTTAAAAATCAAATGCATGATTAAGGCCTACGGGCAACCAGAAGTTGGGTTGGTGATAAAATTTTAGTCGAAGTGTTATTTTTCTGTAAACAGGTTTTTCAGGAACGTCAAAACTACAGCTGCTATGCTGTCGAAATTTTGTTAGAAAAAAATGAGTTTCGAAAATGACTTTAAAATGAATTTAAAATTAAAAATAAAAATTTTTCTACTCGTTTTCAATTTTTAAAGAAAACTAACTCAATTATGTTTCAGGAAGCATCAAGAGTTTAGGGTTCAGCTCCACGGGTTTCGTTTAGCTCGATGAGTCGGGTCTGAGAAGGGATCCGTTGGGGTGCCCGGCGTGACCGACCGGATCAGAGTTAGAGAGTATCGGGTTGGGTCGCGTCAGTTGGCCTCGGTATCAAATCCTGTTACCTGTGCAGAACCAACATTCCACCATCAATGATTAAATAAATCTAGTTTCCATGTGAGGAGAATTCTAATTTTCCCCTATTGTTTAATAGTAATCGCTAATTACCCGCTTCTAGTTTGTTGAAATTCCATTTTTTCCATTTTGCTAACTCCATTGATTACCAATGAATTCTAACAATGACAGTATATGAAAAGACTAAACTACCCCTCAATTATAGAAAAAAAACTAAAAAATATAATTTAATAAAAACAAATTTAAAATGTAATTAAAAATAGTAATATTAATTTAATTTAAAAATATTAATATTAATTCAATTTACTATGAGATTTCCATTGTCCATCACCATGATGGACGGTGGACACCATTTCAAAAAATAATCAAAAAGAAAGATTTTAAAAATTAAAAAAAAAAAGAACTCAAAAAAAATTTTTTTTGGGGAGATCTCCACCATATATCAATCCAATCTCTAAATTGGATCTCCATCTTCCATCAAGATTGACGAACGGTGAAGATCCAATTTGATCATCATTGACAAAACATCATCAAAATCATCCCATTCATCACCATCATCAACATCAATGCAAATTTATCAACTTCAACACAAATTTATCACCATCATCAAAAAATTTTAAAAATTAATTTTTTTTAAAAAAAAATGAAAACTAGATGAAAAAAAAAAATGAAAAATGAAGAAAAAATAAAAGAAAAACAAATTTTATCTTCCTCTAGTAAGATGAAGATCGTCAATGATTTGTAAAAAACTATATCATCGACTTCTAGGTTTCAAAACCCAGAGAACCAGATCTGGGTTTTGAAACCCAGATTTGGAAAAACTTTGAATGAACCTAGGTGACTTGGGTTCAATCAATTAGTCTTCGAACGAACCTAGATATCATCTAGGATTGATGAGCCCAGATTTCTGGGCCCAGTCAAACCTTGATTTCATTTGGGTTCAATGATGAAATCTGGGCATCTGGGTTCAACATCGAACCTAGATTTCGAACCCAAATGTTCATATGGATTTGATGCTAAACCTAGATAAAATCTGGGTATCTGGGTTCAGTATCGAACCCACATAAATATTTGGGTTCAAATCGAACCTATATGTTCATTTGGGTTCGATGCTGAACCCAGATGCCTAGATTTCATCTGGATTCATTATCGAACCCAAATGATGATGGGGTTTGAGAATAAGATAAGAAGAAAAGGAAGAAAATAAGTAGAAGAAGAAGGAGAAAAAGAAGAAGAAAAAGAAGAAGAAGAAGAAGAAAAAGAAGAGAGAGAGAGAGAGAGAGAGAATGGTAGGAGGGTGGATGAAAATAAATTTATTTATTTTTTTAATCAATTGATCTCCACTGTCTATCTTAAGATGGATAGTGGAGATTCTAATGAAAAAAAAAATTATAATTTTTTATAAGTTTTTTTTTTTAATTTTTATTCAATTTTTAAAATTCTTAAAATTAATCTCCACCGTTGGCGCAAATTTGAATAAAAATTTTTTAAACTTATTTTATAATGAATTAACGGTTTTGTCATTCCTGATTAACGATCAAACATTGACTTTTAACATCCAAATTGATGGCAAGGGATTTTTTTGACTATTTTCATAAACAATAGGAGATTTTTTTGGCTATGTTTGTAAACTATAAGGGGTCCTTAGCGATTTTCAAAGTCAAAAGGTTTTTTGGTTGTTAAATCAAACTACAAGAGAAAAAATAGAATTATCCCTTGCTATACAAACATTAACTATAATGGGCACAACATAAATGAATGTCTGTATATAAACAACAATTAATGTAAACAACAATTGATGTCAACAATAATAGATGAAAAAAAATAACAGTAAAGACAGAAAACAAAGAGAAAAATTCAAAATTATCCAAATTAAAATTTTAAAAAAAAAAAATTGTTTTTAGCCCATTCCAAGGAAAAATTTGTTTTTAACCTCTCAACAAATTAATTGCATCCAGTACCTCCCATTGATCAAAATATCTTTGAGCGTGACGATAGAGTCTCTTGTCATGGGAGAACCTCGCATGACGGGAGCCAAGCGGGCCAGATTCTCTAGTCACGTCAACTCTCCCATTACGCTTGAGAGTCCCATCATGCTTGTGTGTGGCGGTAGTCACACTTCTCCTGTCACGGTATTTTTGAAATTTTACTTACAGTGACTTTTTTTTGAATCATAGAGTATTGAGTTAATTTATTTGTTTGAAGAGCTACAAACAAATTTCTTTTGAGTGGGGTAAAAATGATTTTTGGTTTTGAAATGGGTAAGTTTTTGAAATTTCCGAAAACAAAGAAAAAGAAAAATAAGACACAGTTGGCAGCCGGTTATGATGCTACATAAAGCAATACAAAAATCCCCTACAAATACCATCATTCACATTGGTATTTGAAGTAGCTGTGATACAAAACTGCATAATTTAAGTAGCTGATTCTATGATATTTGAAATTAAGGAACACGTTTATTTAACCAAACTCAATATGATATTTTTCTGCTATTCTCTTGTGAAAATGAAGGGCATGTTATGTTTGTTAGGCTTAATATCTTTTGTTTGATGATTTGATCTATATCTATTAATTTGTCCTTTATTCAAATGATTCATTATTTGCCAAATTAGTAGAGGCCGGAAGAATTTCCTAACAAAACCTAGCAGGAGAATTTTCCATCACCGAGGAAAACTACTATTCGCAATTCTCCTTTTGGGGGTTCGACTGAGCTATTTTTACTCATATTAATCTCCAAAACTATTCAAGAAAATACTACATATGGTCTATCAAAGCATAAGCTTTCCAAAGTCTCAAGATGAAGAGCCGAGGCTTTCTTTTTTTTAAAAAAAAAAATACTACATATGGTCAACTAGCTAATGCCATAAAATTACGATACTTTTAAGGCTTCAACCAAACTAAATAAATATCATAATTACAAAACAAAACCAATACAATTTCCATAATTCCCACATCCAATTAATGACCAAGCTAAGCCATATAAATACATATCTTAAGGGCTCACGTACAACAAAATTTGATACAGCCCTTTGCATGTATACAAGTATGCAAATTTGGATTCAAATGATTGAAATTGGCTACAACTAAAACAACCCCACAAATAACTTCCAAAAACCAGAGACCTAAATCTCTAGAACAATCTTCCAAATCATAGCCCAAACATTGCAAATCAAGAAAACCGAAAAAAAAAAAAAAAAAAAGGACACAAAAACAAAATTAACCTTCCAATTTTAATAAATCAACCATCCAAGAAAATAAAAACACATATAGGAAAAAAAAAATGAATACCGTGAACAACAGAATGGAGACAATAGCCTGAAGCAATTGTTGAAGAAGAACACCTTTGACAACGGCAGCTTGGAGACCAAATTCTTCTCATCCTCATCTTTTCTAGAGTGCAACCTATAATTCCTCCAACCTATTAAAACATCCAAGAATTACATATACTCCTGAATACACCCAATACACTACTATTGGTACAATTGTCCCTAGCAACTCATCTGATACTCCAATCTCCATCCTCGCCATTCTAGTCAAGCATCACAACTCTCCCTCCCTGCACTTTCCAAATGAATTCACCGTTATATGTTTATTACAAATTACCAACCTCCAGTTAGTTGGACTAGTCAATGGTTAGTCAATAGATAGTCAATTTCAACACATCCAGGGATGTTTTTGGTCTTTTGACTGTATTTTTAATTTTTTATAATTACAAAAAAAAGTATAATTAATTTACTTGTATTGTCATGTTAAGTTTGTGGTTGGACTCTGGGCTAAACCCGAACTCATGTAGTCTCTAAAATGTTTCAACCAAGCATTAGACTTTTAGTTGACTAGTCTCCAGTTGATCAAATCTAGATAATGAACCAGGTTTCTTTGTGGAATGTATGTGACTGTTAGGTAATATGAGAAATAAGTTTTGCTTTTTATCATACGCTACTTGATCTAAGATTTCAAAACAAATGCCACATGTAAATAATTTTTTGGTACTTGAAGCTGCTGCCCATTCATTATTTGAAGTACTAACTGATAACACGATTAGCAAGTCATTATTCAAATGACCTAGAAGCTATTTGTTTTTTCCGCTTATAACTTAATGGCGTGCCAAAATTGCATCCATGAAGTTATCTTTGTTTGTTTTTTTTTTTTTTTTTTGTGTGGTTAAACTACTTAAAACTACCCAAAAATAATTGGAGGAAAAAAATGATTACTTCTTGATTTTCAACTTAATTATAAATCACTTAATGATATTTAAAATATTCTATTATAAGTCTATCCTCCCCAAAATAATATATTTTTAATTTTATCCTAATTTTATATTATAAATATTTTTTCCTAATACTTATATGACATATATATATATTTAAAAAAAAAAAAAACCCTCATACCAAAATTTTTTAAAATTGGACTAATATATTCAATTCACAATTTAAACATTTACCTTTTTTTTTGTTTGCTTTTTAAATATATTCAACTTATACATAATTTCATTATTTTTATTTAAATATATAAATATAATTAATTTTGCTATACTTTTTAATCGTATTTTAATTATAAATTAAATATTACAAATAATTATTTATGTTTTTTTTTGTTTGTATTATATTAAATAAAATTTCATAACAATTAATAATAAAAGGGTATCAATGTCAAATCACTAGTTTTTCAGATAATTTTAGCTTTAAAAAAAAAATAATTTTACAGTACATTTGGGATGTGAGAAAATATATATATAGATATATATCACATTAAGATTTCAAGTTTCAGTTACTATTAGTATTTAGTAAGTTTCAATACTATTCAGTCGATAAAACAAAACAAACTGGCTCCCTAGAAGTGAAATTGCTGACCGGGCCACCACATGTGACAAACTGCCGGCCCACCACATGTGACAAAACAAACGAAACACAAGGGACTGCATTGTTGGCCGAGTCAATCAACTATTGCAATTTAGACTTACCAGTTGCTAGTTTTTGAGCAATTGGCGCACTAAAGATCACCTTCATTTCTGAAATTGAAAATGAAAATAACAATACACAACTAAAAAAAAATACAAAAGTCAAACAAAAAAAATTTGCTCCTTATATTTATTTAGAGTAAATTACAATTTAGTTATCCAATTTAAAACAATGTTAGATGGAGCAAACTTTGTCATTTTGTTACAATTAGCCTCCCTACCGTTAGCCTATCTCCGTTAGAGTTAATTGACGGAGGGATAAAATTATCTTTTGACCTTATTTTTAAAAATTTTTCTATTTAAATAAAATTTAAAACTTTATATGAAATTTAAGCAGATCTCCATTGATTAATTTAAAAAAAAATTAAAAATTAAGATGGATGGTGAAGATTAATTTTAAAAAAATAAAAAAAGTATAAAAATTACAAAAATCAAATACAAAGTTTTTTCATTATGGAGATTAATTTGAAAACAATTAAAAATTAAAAAATAAATAATTTAAATAAATTTTGTTTATTCAATCCCTTTCACTGTCTCTTTCTTCTCACTTAACCCTAACTTTATCTTCAAGCAACAACAAAGTCAAGAACTGTTCTGGGTTTGATCTTCAACAAAATCTAGTCATTTTCAACAAAATCATCAAAATCTAGTCAAAATAGGAGACGAAAAGGCTATTTTTTTTTTTTTAAATCTAACCCTTAATTGTTTTGGATTCGATCAACTTAAAACTACATGTTTTGGGTTCGACCAAACCTAGAACTTGATCTAACCTAAACATCTTCATGTTTCTTTTTAAAATAATAGAGTTAAAGAGAGAGAAGGGAAGATGCATTGAAAGAGAGAGAGAAAGGGCTAAAGGTGGAGAGAGAGAGACACAGTGATTGGGTTCAATCATCTGCAAACTTCAACTTCATACATCTACAAAACATTTTCAATCGAACCCAATAAATCATCTACAACATCATCAAACCCCAAAAATCATCACACCCAACATCTGCAAAACATTATCAAACCCAATCAATCATCTGCAAACATCTTCAAACCTTTCTAGGATGAACCCCATCGCCAAACCACATATGGGTTCAATTACAACCCAGATGAACATCATCTGGGTTCATCCCAGATGATGCATTCAAAGAGAGAGAGAGAGAGGGCTGAAGGTAGAGAGAGAGAGAGAGATGGTTATTTTTATTTTTAAAAATTTTGTTTTTAATTATTTTTAAATTTAAATTTATTTTTTATTTTAAAATTTTTTAGTTTTCTTTTCTCAAAATAAAAGTTTAGGGCATTTTCATCTTTTAAACACATTTACACTGTTGATCTACAAATCTAACGGAGATGGACTAACAGTGCTACAACAAATCTTAGATTTTATAGCATCTAAGGATAGCATTATGTTTTTTATGCAATGAAAAAACTATCTATTATAACATTTTATATTAAATGCTATTGTAGTTAATCACTTGGTAACATATTATTATTTATAACTTTTTACTATTAAATTATAGCATATAAGATGTGATATTAATAAACATGAAGATTTTTTTAAATTAATTAAATAATTGTGATTATAATAACACAATAGGTAAGTTATGAAATTCAAATTATTATGTTATAAAAATAATTAAATAATTATAAAAATTAATAATAAAATAAAAATTCACAAAGCCCTCCAATTCTAAAAATCAATATGGCGGCAAAACTTAGAAATTGGTGGGACTCTTTGTTTTCTCAAAGTAAAATTTTTTTGTTTTCCCACTCTCAGACCTCAATTTTATTTATGGCTATATGGATCACAACACGATAGCTCGACACGAATTTGCGAAAAATAAATGGGTATGGT
>CM038003.1:3935943-4062917 GCA_021234005.1 Nephelium lappaceum
AAAAAAACAAAAAAAAAAAAAAAGCATTAAAACACTGATGAGTTTATACATTATCACTAAAGTAACAGAACGAGATGTAAAAAAACCTTGAAAGATTGAAAAAGAAAGAAATTAGTCATAGTTTATGCAAATAGATATAGTTTGCGATTTGAAAAAAAAAAAAAAAGTTTATGAAACTAATGATAATTCTTCATAAATATAAAAAGAAAAAAATGTTCATAGTTCATGGTAGATTATAAAAGTTTTCAAAGTCAAAACACTTCAAGTGTGAAATTTGATCGATTGGTAGTATCTATGTTATTTGTTTTTTCCAACAAACCCAAATTCGAACACCAACAAACCCATACATACTGTTCATTACCTTTGAAAAAATATGAGAAAGAGCACATAAGTGAGGTGTTCATTACCTTTAAAAAATATGAGAAAGTGCACATAAGTGAGGTGTTCATTACCTTTAAAAAAATGCGAAAGAGCACATAAGTGAGGATCGAACCATAAACGCACACTGTTCATCACATGAAAATATATATAAATGAGAAATAGCACAAGTGTAAAAGAGCACATAAAACCCACACACACTGTTCATTACCTATAAAAAAAAAGAAAGAAAGAGTACATAAGTGAGGATCGAACCATGAACGCATACTGTTCATTACATGAATATTATATAATATATATACAGGGGTGAACCCACCATTGGGCCAGAGGGAACACATGCCCTCCCTGAAATTTTTAAAAAAATTAAGTTTACTATATAATCATTAGGTTTTAAATGTATAAAACCAATGCCACATTGCATTATTTTCATTAAGTGGCGTTGATGGTTGCACATGCCTTTTTCTCTCACTATCACCAAGTGGCTAAGGTTCGATTCCTTGCCCCACCTAAAAGTTTTTGCTTTTTCTCCTTTTTAGTCATTTAGTATATCATATAAATAAAATGCCAAAATCAAACACAAAACCCAAAATGGATCTGATGGTTGTGTGCCTTCCTTTCCATGGGCAACCATGGTTGAATCCCCTTTTGACTCATGTGTTTTTATTTATTTTTTCAATTTGTTATTCTTTTATTCACTTATAATTATTGTTTTGCCCTTTGTATTTTTTTTTTCCTTCTTTTTTATTCCATTATTACAAATTGATCTTCAAAATTAAAACATTTTGACTTTAAAAATTATTATACTCATTTCAAATTATTATTTTTTAATTACAAACTATATCATGTTTACACGATCTAAATAATAAAACATATGGTGTTATTTAATCTTAATAGGTCTTGGTTTACTCATGATTATTGGTGTGAATTATTTTTCTTTACATAAACTATTTATATGATAAAATTCATAAATAAAAATATTCATATGAATTATAATTATTTTTATCTTTTTTTTTATTTTAGTTTATTTTGTTATAAATCACATACATTTATTAGATAAAAGACTATAAATATAGCTTGATTAGTAACTCTAATAATAAATATGTAGTTTGATTATATATATATATTATTTGTAATCTGAATAGCAACTGTCATCATAAAGAAGACATATTTCTAAATTAAGTTTTTATTTATTTTTTTTAGTAATATGAAATTTGAACTTCTCTCACTTAGAAAAATGGAGCTAGTGCACAATCAACTCACAATTAATGTGCTTTTATATTTATACTTGTATTAAGAATGTTATTTTAAAAAATTTTGTTTACAATCTTATAAAGGGTAAAACTACATATCCTCTACTGGTTATGTGTTTTAACTATTTTTATTTCATATAATGTTTTTCTAGTAATTGAAGGAACATTACAAAGAAATTTTATATATAAAAGTGCCCCCCTCACATGGATTTTTGGATCCGCCACTAAATATATAAATATATATATTTTTATATTGTCGTTTTAAAATGAGGACACCCTTATTTTAAAAAATAAGGACCAACCAATAAAATTCATCTATTGCATGTTATCTCCTAAAACAAATTCTCTCTCTTATTTAATTTAAATGTAATGGATGAATTTGAATGGTTGGTCCTTGCTTTTTAAAGTAAGAGAATTCTTATTTTAAAAGGACTATATATATATATATATATATATGGTGCTTTTAAAATGAGGACTCTCTAACTTTAAAAAGTTAATTAAATTGGAGAAGACATTTGTTTTTGGAGAGATAATGTAATGAATAAATTTGATTGGTTTTTCCTAACTTTTTAAAGTTAGGGAATCCTCATTTTAAAAGTGAAAATGTCTGTTTGCTGTAGACTAACTAATTTTTGCCTATGTTGGATTTATTCAATGTTATGACTTAATAATAGTTATGTTGTAACTTGAGTTATATGTCATAATATATAAACTTTAATACAGAAATAATAAACAATAATAATAAATCAACATAAGAACATTTTACCGGTTCGGTATTACTCTACATCAACAAGGCCTTACCCAGAGAGATTAACTATTAATGAACATACATGTATAATCTACTTGTCTTATCCAATCTAAGACTCCCTCTTAGAGTTGACGCAAGATGAAGTATATGTCTATTATCATTGTTTCAGCAAGCTCCTTTTGCCTTCATAAGTGACAGCAGTTTGAAATTCTTTCAATCTGTGAATCTTTCTCCTTTTTCTATAGCCAAACGTCTTGTTATCCCAACAAGCACTCACTCTAGACTCTCCAACCTCACAAGCCTAAATCTAGCACACAAACTTAAAGAACAAGCCTCTCCAAATATTACAATGAATATCTCTCAATCTCTTAATGATATACACTGTTTTCCCTCACAAAAACTTCACCAATAAACTACTTGGAGTTGAGAACCTCTAAGTCACCTAAACATGTTGTTTCTAAAATGTTTTCATCAACATTTTGCACTCGAACTACATGCACAAACATGAACTACAAGCACACAAAGTTCTGCACTTGTATCGCACTAGTTGCACACTCAAAAAATTCACATAATAGCATTTTATTCTCTATCCTTATATACCCAAATATGCCACACCTTGTTTGTCAAGAAAATGACCTAAAATTTATTTTTAGAAACTAAATGATAAAAATAAAATCTGTGTTAAAGTAAATCAAACCAAAGAAGGAAACTTCCCTTCTTCTTCATTGATCGAATGCACATGGAAATAGTATCCTTGCTCGTCCAAACTTATAAACTAGAAAAGAATGAAGTTTCTTGCAACATAAAACCTTAGTTGATAGATAAAATACTTTCCATAACCATGGAAAGATATTTTTCAATTTACACAAGTCAACAATAAAAGAAATTTCTTTATAAAAAGATATTTCATTTAATACAAACCTATAAGGAAATTATGCACTTTATTCATGCCAATAACAATATTAAATAATCACATAATTACTCAATAAGTCAGACAAAAATCATTAAAACATGAATAAAACACTTCATACATTATTCAAAAAATTATACTGGAACCTGCACTGTGAACTGTCAAGAAAAATTCGTTACAATATTAAAACTAATGTTACAACACTAACCTACATGTTATAACTTAGACAATAATCAACAATGAATGTAAACATACTACAGTCCCTGTAAACATATGCTTTCCATGAATTTTTTACACAAACAAGTCAATCATCAAAGTTATACACTAATGCTCAAAGCCATAAGAAGCTAACTACTAAGTGCACTACGCACATGTGCATTAACAATCTCCTCATTTGGCATCTTCAATTGCAAAACCATATTACCAATCAAAACATCATGTAAAGCATGTTTCCTTCTAAACAAATCCAGTTCACTTCACAATCGAGATTCCTAATAAACAACTACTTCCCTTGAGTCTGTTCTCCCACTTTGCATCAACATTAAGCTCTTCTACAACTCAACTTCTCCAAAAACATTCTCCCTAAAGTCAAAAGAAACAAACATGAAACAAAGATGAATAACCATTTCTCCCTCTTTTTGACATAAAAGGGCCAAAGTAATTACAACAAAACAAAACATAAATAGAGCAAATCAAACATAAGAGATTGAAAATTTGAACAAATTTGATTCTATTCTTAACATCCTGCAAAAGATAAACAAAAGGGTTTTAAATAAAACACAAAGAGTAATGTCACAAGAAGTACGGAGCCTATCATAACATTCACCTAACAGTTTAAACAATTGAACAAAACAAACCACAAACAAAAACAAAGTTCAACAACTAGAGCAATCTGAAAACAATTTAACTCATTGAACAAACATGTTAAATGTTTCATTCTCTTGACTTGAGTTGTGGTGTTAATGTAAATGACTTGTAAGCAGCTTCTAGTCCTACCAGTCTTTCAAGTAACTGCTAATATACCTTTTCCAACCTTTCCAAGGAAGACTCCATAGGCTGAGCTGTTGCATTTGAGGGACCTGCTACTGGAGTGCTAGTTGAAGTAGTATATTGCTCAATATAGGCTACTGAACAACTTGATTGGAGCTTGAAATTGAAGAAGCTTTTTTCTTCTTATGTGAACTGGTCCTCTTTTCCTTTGATGATTCTTCATCTTTTCCATCATCTGTAACTCTTGACTTTAACCTGAGTAGAACAAGGTTAGAACTAACACCAATAATAGTGTCATTAGGAAGAATCAGTGGATGTTGACTCTGCAACATGTTGGTAACCCAGCAAGGAAACACAAGCTTCCGTGCTTTCTTCTCCCCATCTGTAAAAGAAGTGATATGATCATAGATAATAGCTCCCAAGTTAGTCTTAACACCTATACCAATATCAAATAAAAATAATGTTATCTGATTTATCACTTGGAACAATTATTGGTTGGTAACCAGTTGGTCATGACAATCTTGTGCAAAATAGAGCACTTCAAAATCAAACTAGAGGTCTTCAAGGAATTTGATTCAGGCCAGTCACTAATCTATCCTTGTCGCTTAGTTGTTACATCATCCTCTTCGTACTCTTTATCAAACTCAGAGATAAAATAGGTTTTGAAGATCTTAAGAAAGTCTCTAATAGCCTAAGAGGAAAAATCATACGTATGACCTCTTACATATACTTAGTGTTTTACAAACACATCCTCCTCCTCATCAATTATGTTAGTATAAACTCTTCAACAATCCTAGGCATATATCTTTTGATATTTGTCACAGTATTCATCCATTTCTATTCCTATAACACCTTAAACACACCTTAAGGCTTAAAACTCATCACTTTAATATTTTTCTCAACAATAAAGTTTCAGTTTGGGTACACCTTAAACATGTCTTCATGTTCATTCTTAAAGAAATTAATAGAGCAAAGCTTAGAAGGAATGTACCATTTTTCAGGAGTAGGTTATGCGCTTTTGATAGGAACTGGTTTAGGTTCTTGAATTGCCCTTTGTTAGAAAAGTTTAGGGTTGTCTTCAGACCCTTTTTTCCTTACTATATGATTCCTCCGAACCTTCATCTTCTGAGTTGGACTGTGATTCCTCTTAAGATAATGATGGGACTTATTGGTTGCTTGCTTTCCTTTTGTCTTAGTCACTACTGGAGTCGGTTCTAGTGGTGGAGGCAATGTAGAAGCTTGAACAGGTTGTTCTTGAGGTGGATTGTCGACCTCCATTGATTCACTAAGGTCCACAAAAGTTACTTGGTTCACTATATACAGTTCTAGTGCAATTTGACCTTCTGATTAGAGTTGAAGACTCATGTCACCTTCATTGTTTCAGTCACAACACCTGTTCTTTGAGTAACAACATAGCCAAGATAGACAAACACATAAGAGGTGGTGGCAAAAAGTGAATGAGAGTGGTTAGGTTTTAATGTGAAACCCTAACATTCTTATATATAGAGATTGACCATCAATCAGGAAATATCAATTTATGATTCAAAAAGATTTTATTGCCTTTTTTTCAAAACACCATCAAATTAGGAAATTTAAATTTTAAATAAGTTAAAATTTTAACTCCCACCCAATTAGGAAATCCAAATTTAAACACAATTAACATAAGATTTCCCACTCAATTAGGAATCCGGTCAAAACAACCAGTTTTGAACAAAACTAGTAATTTCTTTAACCAACTTGCAAATTACAATAATCAAAATTTGATTCCATTAATTTTGTTACCTTTTTTTGATTTCCCAAGAAAATAAAAATATTTTCTCTTTTGAAAATATATTCAGCTCCCTATTAACACTCAAGCTCATATTCAAAAATAATACAAGATGTAAGAATCAATTAATACCTCATGTTAGTCCATAAAACAAATTCTCCTATTTGTGAGCACATGATGAATTAAATCAATTGAAAAAACCTCAATTATTTTTCTTTTTCATGGATCCTGAATCATGCAATTTTTTCATTTTGAGTAATAACTTAGGCTCTCAAGTTGTAACATGTCATTTAAATGTTTGAACATCCATTTTTCTATTTTTGACATGAATTCATAAGTTGCATGATTGGTTTTTCTAGTTGATTTTTCTTTTATGCTCTTGCAACTAAAATTCTCATTTTTCAACAGAGGTCTCCTACAATTAGGTAGCTTTCACACTGTCACCGAGGTAGCCCTCATTCATGGTAATTATCCTCTCCATATTTGTGATACAGAGGCCTAAATTACTCATAACTAGCTTTTACGCATCAACAGAGGTAGCACTTTCCTAACGTGGGACTTAAAGAGCATTTGACACTTTTCACACAAGGATCATTCAAAGTTTTCACAGTGAAAATTCAATTAACAAAATTAATCTAGACTCAACTCTTAGGAAAACTTGTATCATAGACATCAACTAATACATCTTTCAATTAAATGGCAAGCATTATAAAAGAATATTAAATTAACTGTATGAGTTCACTTTCAATCTTTTCTTGGAGAAAATATACTAAATTTTAAAGAGAAATCAATCAACGAATTCATATCATTCATAAAACAAAATCAAATCAAATTGAGCAAATCCCTAAGGACTTTCTCAATGAATCAAATCTACAAGCATCAAGCGGTTTCGTAAAAATATTTGCAGGTTGCTTGTCGATTTCAATATATTCTAAGATTATTTCTTTTTGCTCAACTAAATCCCTAATAAAGTGGTGTCTTATGTCTATGTGTTTAGTCATTGAATGTTGAACAGGGTTCTTTGAAATATTAATGGCACTAGTATTATCACAAAACACAGTTAAGTTTTAAAAATAATATCATAATCCTCCGTAATAGACAAAGAAATGGAATTTTGTTTCTTGTTGTGCCATGCCACTAAATTGTTTCCATGGTAGAAACACCCACCACTGGTGCTCTTCCTATCATTTGCAGTACCCGCTCAGTCAGCATCATTGAAACTTGCAACATTTACATTGGAATCATTAGTAAACCATAAACCAAACTTAGTTGTCCCATTCACATATTTTAGTATCTTCTTCACAATTGAAACATGTGACTCCTTTGGCTTAACCTCATATCTTGCACACACACCAACAATATAGTTGATATCAAGTTTACTTGCTGTCAAGTATAGTGACCTCTAGTCATACTCCTATACAGTGTTAGATAAACATCAACTCCATCTTTATTCTTAAACAATTTTACGGTTGTTCCCATTGGAATTCTATCAAACTTGGTGTTTTCTAAACCAAATTTCTTCACCAAGTTCTTAGCATACTTCTTTTGGGAGATGAAAATCCTATTGTTAAGTTGTTTGACCTGTAAACCTAAGAACAAGTTTACTCCTACCGTGCTCATCCCAAATTCCTTTTTCATTTAATTGACAAATTCCTGCACTTTAGATTTAGAAGTAAATATAAATACAATGTCATCAACATAAATTTGTGCAATTATAAGTCCAAAGTCAAAGTATTTGATGAACAAGGTTCTATCAACACTGCCTCTTTTATATCCCTTCTCAATTAAAAGATTTGTTAACCTTTCATACCAAGCTCTAGGAGCTTGTTGCAAACCATAAAATGTCTTTTTGAGTGAGGATCTTCAAAACCCTTAGGTTGCTCAACAAAAACTTCCTTATGTAAAATTCCATTCAAAAATGTTGTTTTAACATCCATTTGAAATAACTTGAGACCAATAACACAAGCAACAACAAGCAACAATCTTGTTAACTTTAACCTAGCAACAAAAGCAAAAGTTTCATTAAAATCAATACCCTCTACCTGAGTATATCCCTAAGCAACTAATCTAGTTTTGTTTCTCACAACATTACTAAATTCATCAGTTTTATTCTTAAAAATCCATTTGGTACCAATTACATTCACATGCTGAGGTCTAGGCACAAGTATCTATACATCATTCCTAACAAATTGCTCTAACTTATCATGCATTGCTTTCATCCAAAATTCATCATGTATAGCTTCAGTCACATTCTTAGGTTAAACAATGAGTTAAAACAAACATGTTGCACAATATTAACATGCTTTTTCCTAGTGACTACATCTTTATCTAATTTATCAATAATAAACTCAACTAGATGATCTTTCTTTATCTTTGAGGAAGGTTTCTTAGGATCTTGTGCCACACTGGTTGAGACTTTTTCTCATGATCTTAACTTCTGTTGCTGCAATGTTGTTCCACTGGAATCATCTGTTGTAACCATCTCTGTTGCAACTCGGTCAGTTTTTGTCACAACACCTGACTAACTAACAGATTCATCATCTATTAGGCTAACCTCAATTTCCTCTTTATTGCTCCCTGCAAAATTAGTACTGTCATCAATAACCATATTCACATACTCCATAACAGTATGAGTTTTCATGTTGTAAACATAATAAGCTGTACTGTATATAGAATAACCCAAGAAAATAACATTATTACTTTTGGAGTCAAACTTACCAAGTTGTACTCTGTCATTGAAAATGTAATACACACTCCCAAATACATGAAAATAACTCAAGTTAGGCTTCTTATGTTTCAAGATCTCATAAGGAGTTTGCTTGGTACCTAGTCTAAGATAAACCCTATTAATTGTGTAACATGCTGTGTTCAAAGCTTTGCCCAAAATCTTTTGGCAACCTTTTTTGTATTTAACATGACTCTAGCCATCTCCTGTAAAGTCCTATTCTTCCTCTCTACAACACCATTCTCTTTAGGTGTTTTAGGAGCAAAAAACTCATGGGAAATCCCATGACCATCATCAAACTCAATGTAGCTAAAATTATCAAATTCTTTACCATGATCACTCTTAATTCTATTAATTTTATGTTCCATTTGAGTAATTAGTTTAACACATGACTTTTTAAACACAACAAAAGTATATGATTTTTCTCTTATGAAATCAACCCATGTGAACCTAGAAAAATCATCTACACAAACAAACATATATTTTTTTACCTCCCAAGTTTTCCACTTGCATAGGACCTATAAAATCCATATGCAACAGTTCCAACACACTTGATGTTCCAATGTTTTGAGCATTCTTGTGTGAACTCCTAACCAACTTTCCATGTTAACGAGGACCAAATATATTTGTTGATTTTTTACTCAACTTAGGAATTCCTTGAACAACACCTAAATTCAAAAGCTTAGTCGAAGATTTGATGTTCAAGTGACCTAATCTTTCATTCCACAAATTAATATAACTTTGACATGTCAAGGATTGAGACAAGATATAATAGTTATCAACAAATCTTTTTCCTTCCAATACACATTGGTTTGACCGGTTCATAACAAGACATTTATCATGAGTGAAGTTAACAAAATAATCTCGATCACAAATTTGACTTATGTTAATCAAATTAGCTTTAAGTCCATATGGAGCACATCTTCAAGCTTTGGTAATCCATCAAGATTGAGAGTCCCTCGACCAAGAACTCTTCCCTTGGCTCCATCACCAAAGGCAATGTTACCACTTGACACAGTTCTGTAATTCACCAAGCATTCTCTATCACCTGTCATGTGTCTAGAACAAGCACTATCAAAATACCAAAAATTAACAGAACACTTGTTTGAACATGATAAATTAGTGTTACAAGTTAGTTCAAACTTTCTTACCCATACTTTCTAAGGATTTCTATTCAAATCAATTTTAACTCTTAGAGTTTGCCTAGAAAAGTCTCTTCTAAGCTAATACAACATAGCATAGCATCTAGATCCGATATGTTCTTTTATACCACAAAAATGACATATTGGTACAAACTTACCTAATGACATATTGGTTCAAACTAACATACCTTACCTTTATTACTTGACACTACAATTTTGTTATATGATGTCGTGACTTGTTAAGAACATGTTGCACCATACATACTAGATGTTGCAATGTTTTGTCTTGGTACTGTCATAGCCTTACTAACTGAAATTTCATAAAAATGGTTTTGGATTCAAACTTCTCACCATTATAGCCTAATCCAGAATGATTACCAGTAGGTTTCCATACTGTCAAAATTTCAATTAGTCTTTTAGTTTCTAAACTCATCATTTTCATTCTTTTCTGAGTTCTCTCTAGCTCACTTAAGAGTTTTTGAATGTTGCACTCATTCTCTTGAAGCAAGTTTTAAGTTCCTGCAATTTCATTTCAACTTTCTTTAGACTTTACAATGATATCATTCTTCTTTAAGAGAGACTGGTTTTCACCACAACACTCATCCATTGTTCATATAGCTTCTGATAATCTTTCTAGAATGATTCCTGATCCATTTCTAAGTTTGAACAGTTAGTATCTATTTCCACATCCTTATCAGATGTTACAACATTGAAACTTGACATTGCAACATTCTCTACATAGTCCTACACAACAGATTCATTAATCATAGAAGAAGTTAATGCAATTTGTAATACCAAATCATCACCACTACCATTATCAAAATCTTCATCATGGCCTTAGACTTCTTCTTCAATGTGTTTGCACGCTTTGATTGTATGTGGTCGAAACCTTCACATTCCTTACATTTAATACCTTTCTTTTTGTTAGTTTTATCAAGTTTAGAAGTATTATTACCATTGAAAGACCTTGAAGTAGGCTTAGGATTTCTTCCTATCGTTTTTAGATACTTTGAAAATTCTTTGTTAACAATGCTAACTCAGAATCCTCTTGTTTCTTAGCTCTTCTTGAATTGATTGAAAGGCAATAAACCTCTTCAATTTCCTTTGCTTTAAGTTCAATTCAAATGTCTGCAAAGAACCCATCAACTTATCCATCCTCATATTGTTTAGGTTCTCGCGTTTTTCAATTGTAGCTACTTTGACTTGAAACTTGTTAGGGAATGACCTCAACACATTTTGTATCAGCTTACTTTCTAGCATTCTTTCACCTAAAGCAAAACACTCGTTAGATATATCACTTAATTTTGCAGAGAAATTAGAAAGTAGATCCTTATCATCCATTCTCAAGTTTTCAAATCCGAAATGAGCATTTGAAGTTTGGAACGCTTCACACCATATATTCCCTCATAGGTATTCTACAAAATATCACATGTCTTGTAAGCTCTCAACGTTTATTTATGGTATCTCTAGTATTAGTACTAAGAGATATTTTAAAAAGTGCTCCATTCTTAGCCCCTCAAAATCTTCTTAAATGGTGAAGATTGATGCAATTATAGGTTGGAGAGTTGGGGCATGAAAAATGGGTTAGAATATTCAAAAATGTCACTTTTTTTCAGCATTGGCACTCCACCCGGCCGCTTAGTAGGGAGGAAGCGCAAGGGAGCGCACTTGGGACAGTGTGTGGCGCTCCCTTGGGCGCCTAGAGGCTGCTTAGCGCAGGTAGGCGCGCTGGGTGGCGCGGAGGCACGCAGGTCACCGACAGCACTGACCTTTTGGTCATTAAATCGGTCATAACTTTCTCTACAGACCTCCGATTCATGAACTGTCAGTTGCTATGGAAACTAGAATCCGTAGCTTCAGTTTGATAGGTCATAGCTCATGTAACTCAAACAAATGAATCTACACGAGCTGTCACAGGTTAACCCATCGTTTATGCCTGACCATTCTCAATTAAGTAGTGACCAAGAAGAAATGATTTAAGGGACAAGATGGTCATTATAGGATTGTCATAAGTATAAATAACACTTGATCAATTTTTGAAGAGAGTTCACGCGACTCACAAAGCAAACACAAAGAAATCAAAGGAAAGAAAAGAGAGAACGTGAGAAAGGTGTGTGTTGGTTAGGTCAAGGCTAGGAATTGATGATCAAGCTAGTTTCAATCACTTTTTGACATCCCAATCCATCAAGCAAGCTTGTATAAGCTAGGAAATCAAACTTGAAGCAAGGATCAAAGCTAAATAAGGTTAGTTCACTTACTTTTGAACTTGTTGTGGTGATGTTGATGTTGGTTATTTTGATGGTGTTTTAGTGGGTTTTGATGGGAAGTTTTTACCTATGTTAGGAGATGATTTAATTGAGACTTGAAAGGCTTGTATAGATGGCATGGAAACCTACTAAAATTGATGAGTTAGGGTTGGCATGAGATAGGTTTTGAGTTGGTTTTGATTGGAAACTAAATGAAATGAATGTAGACAAGGTGTTTGATAAATTGTCTAAAAGAACCAACACGAAAATCTTGAAAGAAATGGACTTAGACTAAGTTAGTGCTTGTAAGGCTTTATGGAGAGGTATGAGAATCCAATGAAATTGAGGTGTTTTAATTATGATTCCATGTTGTTTAGGTGACCTATAATCCTATGAAATGTTAGAATTGCATTGGAAACAATTCCATTCTAATGCATTGTAAATCACCTAGGAAAGGCATATTGAGTTGTCATCGAAAACCAATTCTTTTATATGAAATGACTTGTATGGATAGGTTTGAGTATGTTTAACATTAGGAAATAAAGAATTAAGTCTTAGAATGAAATGGGTGAAAAAGCCTCCTAAAAACGGATGAAAAAGTGAGGTTTTTCTTAAAGTTTGATATCCAAACGATATCAGAATTCGACGAAATTTTATGGGTGACCACATTGGGAGATAAGAAGAGTGTGGAAGAAGAATTGGAGCAAAAGCATGCACGGTTTGGGCTGTGCATTCAATTCGGGTTTGAGAGGTCTAAAACGGTCATTTTGGGTTCCAAGCTTCAATTTATGATGGGAAGCATATGGGAACGTCCCTTGGGGCATATATGAAGGATTCATGCAAAGAAATTGGGAATTTGGAGCATAGATCAAAGAGAAATTGAAAAGAGAGCTACTAGTGTAGAGAGAATGTTATAGAGTTAGTATAGTTAGGTGCATCTTAGTGCATCTTTGCATTGCCTATTGAGCACATTCTAAGTGTGCTTATCATATATAGGTGAAGGCGAGGCTAGCGGAGCGGAGAGGACCGTTGAAGCCATTGAAGCCATTAAGGAAAGTTTGAAAGCAAGGTGAGTGCAAAATGGTTTTAGCAAAAATGTATGTGTATTGACATGCTTATGTATTTTCTAGTATGGTTGTGATTTTATGATTTTAAACGGATGATTTCATGAATACTATGTTTTGTATGAAAGTTATCTTTTATGTTCTTACAAGTGTGAAAACTACTTTGAAATGGAATTCGAAGTTTTAAGTATTGTTCGATAAACGGTTGATGCAAAAAATGATATATGTACAAATATGTTTTCAAAGGCCAATTGTTTGCCCACCCTTGTAAGTTATGTAGACCCAGCCGGTACGTCTCACACGTGTATGGCAATGTATGGGGGGTTATTGCATCACTCACATTGGGGGAATAGAGTCTGTCGTGTCGCTTTTACGTGTGTGGGATGTAGTCCTACTCTAAGCTTTGCGATGCACAATTCCGCACGTAGTTGTTGGGATGTCTTTGTAAGTGTCACAGATGGTGTTTAAGACCATCCAGTTTGGTATCAGAGCAAGTTTCAGGAAGAGGACCAAGTAAAGTCGGCCTATGTGATCAGGGGTTATCACAGTGTGAGGGTGGCTGGCGAAGCATTGGCTCTTACCCTGACACGTCCGATGCAGGTGGTCTCCTGTGTCGGCTGCGCAAGCCGAGAGGCTGCGTGTAAGACTTGCGTCTGAGGTACCCTGGATGCCAGAAGGCAAAGCCATGCAGACTCAGATGGTGTTTAAGGCCAAATCATCTCGTGACTCCACATTCTCGTGGTTGTAAGTTAAGGGGTAACATTGGTGCATTTAAAAATGTGAATGTAAGTTCGAAAGTAACTATTTTATCTTATTATAATTATGTTTCGAAAGGAAGCCTTATAATTGAATTCAGTTGAATGATATTATTGTTTATTAAGTTCATAAAAAGTTTTATATATCCCTTATGTTGGGATTGGTATGATTTTATTATGTGAAGCATGAACTTTATGAATTTTAAGTTAAATGATTATGAAATGCAACCCTATTTTTAATGTTTTAAGGAGGTATTTACAATGGAATATGATATTACTTTATAATGTACGCGCACTCACTGAGCTTCATTAAGCTCACTTTTTCTTGTTTATGTCAAAAAAAAAACCTCCTCAGGTGTTAGCGACGGTGACGTGGCATAAGATACCTTCCGTTGATGTAGGTGGGCGCCGACTCGACGAATGCTTCCCTTGTATAATCATTTTGCATACATAAAAAAGTTGGAAAGCCACCTTTTGTGATGTATTTTATAGATGTTTTGAATGGCCTTGTAAAATGAGATTTGTTACTCATATGTAATATTAAAGCGTTTAAGCTTTGTAAATGTCAGTTAAGTTATGAAACATGTTGGTTTTCCTATGTAAATTGTTTACACGAAATTGGCTTTTATCTGTGATTTATGGTTTACGATTTTCTCAACTATTTTGTATGAATTGGAAAATTAACCTTTGAAAGAAGTGTGAAAGAAGTTGGGTTGGATATTGAAAATAGTCGAAGTGTATTTTAACCTTACAGGTATTTGGAACCTTAAAAATACAAACGTTATATTGCCGAATTTTCATTTAAAAAAAAAAAAAAAAAAAAAACCAACCCAATCTTGTTTATAAGTAAGGAAATATTTTAAGGGTTTGCTCCACGGATTCCTTTTAGGCCAATTGAAAGGGTTTAGGAGGATCCCGTTAGGGTGCTAGGCAGGACCCTCCGGATATGAGTGCGGTATGGTTCGGATTGGGTCCTGTCTTGTCTCCTTTGCCGTAACATAAGTGGAAATCATCTGCAATTGATTTGCATCAACTCCATTGAAAATCGTATACAAGGCCTTACTATTATAACTTGCAAGCCTATCCTCATCAGCAGTCCATGATAATTCAGGTTTTGGCGTGACTCTTTGTTCATTGTCAATTACTATATGGTGATTCCATCTTGTAACAACTGCTCTTTATTGCCTTTTCATTAATTGACTTAATAAAGGCCCTCATTCTTATTTTCCAATATGGATAGTTTGATTCATCAAGCAAGGGTGGCCTGAAAGATTTACGCGCCTTCAGTTAATGTTGTCATGCTACATAACAAACAGACTAAAAAATCTTTAAAAATCTCACTAAGTATGTCTAGTGACTAGCTCTGATACCGATTGAAAATATCTATTGGCTGTAAACTACCTAATTTTTATCTATGTTGGATTTATTCAATGTTATGACTTAATAAGTTATGTTGTAACTTAAGTTATATGTCATAACATGTAAACTATGAGTTATAATGTTGAAATAATAAACAACAGTAAAGTAAATCAACATAAGAACATTTCTAACGTGGTTCGGTGTTGTCCTACATCTACGAGACCTTGCCTAAAGAGATAAAGTATTAATGAACATACAGATACAACCTACTTGTCTTATGCAACTTGAGACTCCCTCTTAGAATTGACGTAAGATGAAGTACATGTCCATTGGTGTTGTTTCAGCAAGCTCCCTTTGCCTTCACAAGTGACAAACTACAACAAAATGTGCATATGATAACATACGATAAATGCTATCAAAAGTCTACGATAGCATTCAGAAGAACGTCATGTCGGCTCGTGTTATTAAAAGTATTTCATCTTTTATAGCATTTTTGATATGTTATACCATTCCATCAAAAGTGCTATGACATATCTTATTATAGCACTTTGATAAAGCTATCTTAACATCTTTTCAATAGCATTTCTAATATGTGATAATTATTAATTTAATTTGATACAATTTATTCTATTATAGCATTTCAAAAAAGCTATTTTAATCATTGATTCCCATAGCATTTTTAGCATTTAGTAGTTATTTCTTCATAATGTTATTGTATATTTTATGATAGCTTTTTAAACAAGCTATTTTATTATTCATTTTAATAACATTTTAATATGTAATATTTTTTTATTTGAAATGTAGTAATATATAAAATTATCGCATTTCAAAGTGCACTATATCGTACTATTATACAAAAGAATTAATTGAAAACTAATTTTCATTAATATATGAAACTAATACGTCGTCATTACATCAAAATAGTAAACCTTTATATTAAAAACACAACAAAAGTAATCTAAGTATGTTCAAATGTAAAACTAGTCCCAAAAATGAATGTAACTATCTCATTTCAATTTTTCAAATTGGTCCCTTCATGCCCTTTGCTGAATTAGTTAATACAAGTTTAGCTCCAAATGCTTTTAGAAGAATTCTTATTTCCAAGCTCATTGATGTGGCATTGTTAGGATGAGCCTATATATCCTCTTGAAGCAGCTATGAAAGTAAGGCTAATGTCTGTGCTTCCACAAATAGGTAACACAAGAATGCTCTAGAAAAAGAAGGAAAAAATGATCTTTGACATCAAAAGGATTGAAAGCTAGGCCAAAGCAAGTGAAAAGATATGTTTTTGTCATGGTCAAAATACCAAAAGAAGAAAAAATAATGTTAGTGTAGTAATTTCCATAGTTATAATGAGACATCTCATGTATATAACCTAAAATGGCATGATTATCATTCAAAGTTTGGAATCAGCAAACAGATAACTTAACTATTCATCAATAACATAAATTTGCCACAGCAGTAGCGGTGAATGAAACTAAATGAAATTTATTAAACACTTAGGAAGGTCCAACTTACGATAGAAGTGACCCTTATTTTAGACAAACATTCAATAAAAGATAATAAGCTGCTTATAGTATCATATCTAATTAGACATTCCATTAGCTACACAAAAGAATTGTAGTTACCAACTCTTACCTTTCCAGATGTTAAGAAATATTTAGAAGATCTAAAGTACCATTGGTTAAGTCTATTTACAAATGAATCTAAGACAAAGAGAAATTGCAAAAAGTCAAGTGAATACTACGGACCTAATTGGCAATAAACACTTTTATACAACTGATATCCAAACTGAGCCCACTTAAAATAACTTTCGCTTGCAATCAGAAGATGTGGAATATTTATGGACACTAATCAGAGGGGAGATTAATCAGATGTGGCATAGACTGTTCTTTATGCTTGAGTACCACTAGAGTGTATAGAAGACTAAAAGAAAGGACACATCATTAATAAAAGTACCAATTAAAAAATAAATAACTAAACAATAAACCATAAGTAACTGTCCAACTACTATTACACAATATTAGTTATGGATAACATGGATCCGGTTACTCTTTGGTCATGGAATTTGAAGAAATCAAAACGCAATCCCAACAATTTGGAGTAGAAGGTGTCCAATTGGTGCACCAGTCATAGATGTTTGCATACAAGATAGATGGGAAGTCAAACAGCACTCAATATGTCAACAATTGAGAAGAAAAAGATACAACATAAATAAAATTAAAGCAAAGGTATTTGCAATCTAGATTTTTATACATTTGAAGTTGGCCTGTATACATTTACTTAGGCTTCATTGTGAGTCCTAGTCACCCAAAAAAGAATGCTGTGAGGCACGGTGGCATTTACTATTGCTTTTATAATTGAGTGTTTTCTTCTATTTTACAGGTCCCTTGTATAAGGCCAACATGAATACTGAAAGTGTTCTAGAATATCCCTTTGAAATACATGAAGTTGCTTTACAAGCTTGTCGTGGATCCCTAACTGGGCCCATGTTATGACTTCTATTAACTCTTCAAGAGTTCCACACCCACCTGATCATTGATCAAAAGCCAAAGACATAACACATTTAGTATATAACATATAATTGTCACTTATAACCTTTACTATATATATATATATTAATTATTATAAATGATAAGTGATACACTCAAACCAATAGCTGACAAGCACAAAAGAAAAGCTGAAATGGGCCACCACTCTTGACTGTTTTATTGCCTTACCAAGTCTCCTCTCTCTCTTGAAAAAAGTGGTGTGTATATACATATATAATTTGGCATCCAACGTGGATTTGAGTGGTTTTGGTACTTGAAAACAATACTTTGGCTAGATCTAGTAGTGATGTTTAATATATATATATATATATAATTTGGCATCCAATGTGGATTTGAGTGGCTTTGGTACTTGAAAACAATGCTTTGGCTAGATCTAGTAGTGATGTCTAATAATATCTAATGCTCGAATAAGATATATTATAATAGCAACAGCTAGCAATTCTATATAGTCACCATTGGTGCAATTTTTTTTCTATTGATTAGGTTTCATCTATTCACCCAATCTAAATTGATGCTTGTGGTATTCAGTTTTTGCCAAAAATATTCATGATGTATAATATTGAAATTCCTCAAAATCATTTAGTCTCTACTTTAATTTCAGACGTTTTAAATGGAAAAAAAAAATCATAAAGTTATTTTCATATGTAAAATCCAATTGGTACAACAACCTTGACAGCTATAAACCAGAAGTTCGCAAATTAAAGCCTCACTACATGCCATTCTGAAAAGTCATGTGGCTCCACTAACCCAATTCATTGCCAAATACTTGGAAACATTAGAAACTACATGTACTTTTAAAGCCATTTGGTGTAATTACATTTAGATATAATTGGTTTTGGAAAAATTATTTTCTCCTTTTATAATAAGAGAGGAATTTGTTTCTCTCTAGATTATCTTTTACTTATTTAATGGCTAGAGAAGTATGCAAACAGCCCTATTTTCATGGCATCTATCAACGTCCACTTTCTTCCAATATTTTCTTCAACGCACAGCAATTGCTTAAATTCAGAAGTCTTTGATAACCCACTGAACATGCTTCATGCAACTTAAATTCATCCACTAGAATGCAGCCATTGCTTACCTTTAAAACCACCTCAATTCCAACTCAAGAAACCAACTCAGAACCCAAGAAATTTTAAGAAATTATAGAAGCTTTGAAAAGTGAAAGCACATTCATTGTACTCATCCCAATAACATTTTCATTGAAAACTCCCTTCTAAGCATACAAACAGTTCCATAAGTCTCAATTCATGAACCAAAGCTAAATTATCTTCAATTCAACGTCCCCACCAATATTAAAACCAACTTTGGTCCACCTGATAGTTGCCATCAATTATACCAAAACCAACAACATATAATTTCCAAATCCAAATAAAAATTTTAAGAAACAAAACCAACCCAGTTCTATAATATTCCAAATCCCACATAAAAATTAAAAACTTTGAAGATAGTCTGACCTGGGTGACATCTTCAGCAATGTTGAGACCTTCAATCTCAGTTTGAGGCTTAACAGAGACTGCCTTGCCCATAACAGAACCACCTCTCAAAGACACCTTCTCAAACTTGTTCGGCCCAGGAATTGCCACATGACCGACTTTCAAAGCCTCCCACGACATCTCCAATGAAGCCATTTTTTCTTGGACTTGCAGAGACAAGTCAACGGATTCAACAACGTAGAAGCCATTTTTCCACTTTCTTCTTCAAATGCCTTGAATAAATAAATATCACTTTTTTTTTTCTAAATTTCCACTTTTTCATATAAAACAAAAATATTTATTATTATTTATTAATATATAAAACTTCAAATCCTTATAAAACAATCAGAATTCATCAACATAACAGCTTGAATAATTCACTTAAAATCAGAAAATTAACAATAAATTAAACACAAAAACATAAATGAAACTTCAATCACCGACTCCATGACAATCAACAAATCCAGAAAAATGTTAAACAAAATAAAAGGCCAATTCAAACCAATAATCTGACAATTAAATTGGCGAAAATAGCAATAACAAGTGAAAGTGGAAAAACCCAAAGTCTGGCTTTATAAACAGAGAACCGAAATGGGGAGAATTTCTATCTCTGTTAAAAACCAATGGTGATTTTCAATCCAACAACAAAGGCACCTACCTTTTTCTCCAAACAACCTCAAAATCAGTTCTGTTATATAGTTAACAAACAAACACATATCCACACAGCGAGAGAGAGAGAGAGAGGTTGGTGTAGTTACCGATTAAAGGCTTGTACCTGAGGCAAAGGTCGAGCTGATTGCACCACCGGAGCTGATTACACTACCGACCTGGAATTCCTCGCGTGATCATCCCTCAATTCCTCGCCCCGAATTGACTCACCAGCCCACTCAGCACCACGTCCTCCTCCCGTGACCATGGCCCTTCACTCTACTGTTACCATTGACCATGGCCCCTTCACTCTACTGTTACCATTCTACCACCACCACCGCTAGACTTCTCCCTTTCTACTATCGCCGATGTCACATGATCGCCACTGTTACCGTTCTTTCTTCTCTATCACCATTCTCGTTCATTGTATCAATTTCTCTCTCATCGTGTATCCGCTGTATGATTGTGTTGAGATCTATCTCCCAAATAAACTTCGTGTGTGAATGGCGAAGAAGAAGGAATATGAGTGATGAGTGAGATGATATCTGAAAGTGTTGAGAGTGGCTGGTAGGGTTGAGATAAAAATAGTGGTGGCAAAACAGGTTGACTTGTCGGGTTAAACTGTATTCGATTCGATTCGTTTATTAATTCGACCAATTCGACATGAATTCGTTTATAGAGCGGGTCAATGCTTTTGAATTCGACATGAATTCGTCTATAAATGAATGACACGACCAATGTTTCAAAACTCGTTACTCATTACTCAATCGGCAACGCAGCAAACAGCGAGAACTTGACAACTCGGAGAGTACTCGGCGAGTACTCGGTTTGACCATCGGTCAACGGTCAAACCGTAGACCAATGGTCAAACCAGGTCAAACCTATAAAAAATAAAATTAAAAATTTTCTATATGATCAAAATACAATCATATGACCACAAAACACTATCAAGCCTATCTCATACAATCTTCAAAGTCACTTTAACACAATCACATAATTACAAATACTAGATACCTTAAAAATTTCTCCAGCATAACCACTATTTTTTTAACAATTCCACCTGTAATACACAAAAATAACAACACTTCAAAAGTCCATCACATCTAAACTACTTAGGATCTTCCATCATTCTTTCAATCTGAAACACAAGTACACAACCAACATCATATATAATATGTAAATGATAACATAGCAAAAACAAAATAGCAACCAAAAGGAAAAGTTCATGAAAATATGTAAAGGCCCTAAAAACCTTAAAGGCGAGGAGAAAGACGTAACCACTCTTCATCATCTCCATAAATGTCTTCCATAACTTGTTCATTGTCGGACTCAAACTCTACATCAATTTTCTTCTCCCCTTTCTCCATCTCCTCCTCTGTAGAATCAAAATCATCTTCATCAAGTTGCCTCGGTCGTTCCAAACCGGACCGTACTTCATCATCATCATCACCACCTGGAACAAGCCATCCTTGTGCATCAATAGCATCAACATCAGGTGCTAGTAGCACATCAACATTCTTCTTAGTCTGTTGGTTCATTTTCCTTGATAACTGTGAATTGAAATTAACAAAGACGAGATCGTTCAATCGATCCATATTGAGTCTATTCCTTTTCTTCGTATGTATCTACATAAGATTTAAAAATTAAAATTAAATAAATCAATAAATAATTAAAATTTAAAACGTAAAAAATAAGCTATGGATATTACACTAACCCATTCAAAATTGCTCCAATTTCTTTCACATCCGGATGAACTAGTTGTCAATGAAAGAATCCTCTTTGCCAATTTATGCAAGTTAGATGTGTGGCCTCCAAACATGCTCCACCAATTAACTACACCATAAAACATAATCACATATAGAATTAGTTTTTGAAAGATATATTTTCATAAATATAATACCAAAAATATAATCTATAATAGTAATTAGTAAACAAGTAAAACAACTAAAAACAATTTATATGAAATAGAATGTTCAATTTTTTATCTGGATCCTTAAAATCAGTGTCACATCCTTTAATGGCCAACGGTCTCCCAAAAGGACCCTCCTTCATCTTATACTGTGGCCATTCGGTCATGATCATTACATCTTGAGAGACTGTATCGCCATGATGAAAAGTCTCTACACACTCTAAAAAGGCATTCAACAACTCAGTTTCATCAAAAATGCTTGAATCCTTGTAGTGGTAATAGGGGTTCAACAGAATGTCGTCATATGCAATGGAGAATCTAGCCAATCTTTCATTTTTCATCAACTTTTTCAATAATTGGCCGATAATTATTTTCCACGTTGTTCAAGACTCCTTTAATTTCTTGTTTAACCCTTCTTAATTCTCCATATAACCAAGGCATTGATGGCTTTTGATCCCTATCCACCAATCTCAACACTTTAATCAAAGGTTCAAAAACCTACAAACAACATGTCATGCCATTCCAAAATGCCAAGCTCATCACAGTTTCGTAGGCCAATTTCCCTTTACTACTTTTTGAGAATTTGCACTTCTCTCATTCCCCACTACCAAATATTGCTTTCAAAGCTTTTTTGTTATTCATCAAGCTTTGCAAAGTAAGAAAAGCGGATGCAAATCTAGTCTTTCCCGACCTCAATATGTCCCTCTTCTTTGTGAAAGACCTCATCATTGCCAAAGTCTTGTGGTGAACATAAATGAGATTGTCATCTGCTTTGCTTGCTCAATATACTTGCTGAACCTCGAAAGCTTGCTAATACTTTCTAGCATGAGGTTGATGGTGTGAGTAGCACATGAGGTCCAAAATATGTTTGGCCTTTTCTCTTTCAAAATCTTGGCAACGCCCATATTGTTGCTACCATTGTCGGTTACAATTTGAACAACATTTTTAGGTCTGACTTGATTAATGCATCCATTCACATACTCGAAAATGTGTTCCGTAGTGTGTGCTACATCAGAACAATCCTTGGAAGAAAGGAAAGCGGTTCCTAACCTGCAATAATCAAATTCAAGTAACAATTAAATATAAATTAGATTAAAGAACACATTAAGAAAGTAAGAAACACACTAAAAGCATAAGATATTAAATTTAAATAATATAATATACGGTTAACGTTGTATAGTAGAAAAATTATATAAAATTTATACCTGCAATTCACACACAAATTCATTATGTTCCTCATTTTCCTATCCATCCAAGCATCCATCATAATTGAACATCCATTTGCAACTCACTCTTCTTCTTGCCTTTTTAACAACAACTTGGTTTCTTCCACTTTATTCAGCAAATATCGCTCCCCAATTTCATAATAATTTGGAGGTTTATAACCCTACCCAAACTGACCAATTGCTTCACAAGCACGCATGAAATCATCATTCGTAACAATATTCCATGGAATGACTCTATTAAACATCCAAGTAGTCACCCAATTGTGCACATGATTGAGCCTCTCTTTAAAAAGTATTTCATTGATGTTTTGTTGTCGCATTGACTTCCTTGAATTTAGTGACGACTTCGGATCAATAGGTGTTGTAAACCTATCTATAAGGCCAAGATGATGGGGCTCTTTCCTTACCCTCCCCCCCCCCCCCCCCCCCCCCCCCCCCCCCCCCCCCCCCCTCTCCCCCTTCCACCTCTACTTCTTCCATCTCCTCTTGTTGGTTGATATTTACTTCTCCTCTCTTCAATTTCTCCTCCATCATTTTATTTCTTTTTTTATTTTTGACTCCATAAGTGCATTTCTGCATCTATTTGTATCTTCTGGTTTTGCTTTTGTACATTTAACCACATTTCTGGATATGTGAGCCTTATGTTCCTTTAATCTATATATCCCTCCAGATATAATCTTCTCACACAATATGCACTACACTCTTTCCATAATGTTCAGATCAACCAACTTCCCATAATCCCATCCGATATCACCTGAATTTCGTTTAAGAGATTGGGCAACGGAGGCTCCCGAAGATTCATTCTCCATGTCGCTACATTAATTCATTAAACAATCTAATCATCAAACAAATATTTAAGCATGAAAACATTTACATAACAAATATTATTCTTTAATTCATAACTCATAACTCATAACTCTTTATTCTTTACCAAAAAAGAAAATTTAATTATAGAAAAGCAATAAAAGCAACAACAAAATGTCATGTTCCCATCAATGTAACAAAAATACAAAACCCTAAACAAATGTAGATAAGACATAATCATATAATCAACTCCAAAATCTAAATTTCTTAGACAACTATAGCTTATATAATCAATCAATCATCAGCCCTAAAGAGTCTAAACAAATACATGTGAAAAAATTGTGTTAAAAGCAAAAAAAAAAAAAAAATGAAAATAAAACAACTAACCAAATTCGGGTAACGAAGATGATGACAGACGGCGACGTTGGTTGTGACGGCGACGTTGGCTATGCGGCGACGGTGAGACAGAGACTAGCAGCAATGTGACTGTGAGGCGACAAGCAGAATCGCAGAAGCAGAACAAAAGAGGAAGAATGAAGAACTGAAGAGCGAAGACAGCAGGGGAGAAGCAATGGAGAATTATAGGTGACGCCAAAACAGCATAGTTTTGGGCATCCCAAAATGACGTCGTTTTGGCGATGAAAAAATTGCAAAAAAAAAAAAAAGCGCCGAGTTAGGGCCAAGTTGCACGAGTTGGGCCGAGTTATGGCCGAGTTGGGCTGATTTTTGACTCAGTCCGATTTGTACTCTCGATTTGACGATTCTCAGATACAGAACTGGCCGAGCAGCGATTCCTTGACGAGAAATCGACCAACTCGACCGACTTTTTATTCAATGGACACGACACGATACGATTAATTCGTTTATTAATAAAATCATAAAGGATCTAAACCCGTTAATTCGTTTAACTCATTTAGCTCGTTTAACCTGTTTAATTCGTTTAACCCGTTTAATTCGTTTAATTCGTTTAACTTAAATAATATTTTAAACACAAATAAAATAAATAATTCACAACTAACCACTTAATTTAACACATAAAAACCAACACATTAAATCAACTACATAACATTCCATATAATCCATATTTAAAAACCATAACAAAATAAAATCATACTCCAACTCAATACAAATCCATAGAAATTAAAATTACTTAACACTATCATTCTCCAACACAAAACTTTGTAATTTAAATTTTTCCCCCTTTGATTCCAAGGGGACCTCCAATCTACACAAAAATCACAAAAAAAAAAAAAAAAAACATTAGATATCTACATTTTACAATTTTAAAATTTAGAAATATAATTATGAGAGTTTACCATTAAGTGATAGAATTTGGAGTTGAGCATGGTCAAATAACTTAAATGAGTATCTATCAAGCTAAGATTTAGATGAAAATTTTATGAAGGTAAATGATCAATTTCATGTTAATCAATAAAAAACTATTTAACGGACCAGAGAACTGATAAAAATGGGTGAGTACCAATAGAAAAAATTAGTGAATAGCTTGAAAATGGAAGAGAAGAACATCTGCAGCTGTTCCGACCAGATCTGATGGTGGATACAGTGGTGAAATCGTGAAGATGGGGTGACCGTGACGAAGAAAGAGCTGCAACTGGAGCTGCTATCGAAGCCACGATCGGAGCTTCAATAGGCGACCATGAGGAAGAAGAAGCTGCGACCGGTGACCGTGGGAAGAAGAAGCTGTCGTATGGCTATGGAGAATGGGAGGAGCTACTGCAACCGGTGACCGTGGGAAGAAAGAGCTACAGTGTGTGTGTGGTGCGATCATGGAGAAGGGGAGGGGCTGTTGCGACCGGTGACCGTGGGAAGAAGGAGCTGTCGTGTGGGTGTGGTGCGGCCGTGGAGAAGGGGAGGAGCTGCTGCAACTGGTGACTGTGGGAAGAATGAGCTGTTGTCGGGTGTGGTGGGAGAAGAAGACGAGTTATCATCGGGGGCCGTGGAGAAGAGAATGAGCTGCCACCGCCGTCAGGTGTGGTGGAAGAAAGGGAAAAGCTACCGCTGCTGTCGGGTGAAGCGGGAGAAGGCGAGGAGTTGCGAGTGTGTGCCGTCGGGTGTGGCCGTGTGGGTAGAGACCAAGTGTACTGAGCAAGTCACAAAATGAGTGGTGGCTGCTAAAATTTTGAGATAGGATGGATTAGGTTTAGGTTGTGGTTAATGCTTATCTATATATATGCATAATTACATATTATCCCCTATAATTTTTCAATATTATAATTTTACCCCTAATTTAATTGTGTCAACCCGCGATTCGTTTAAACAAACCCAATTCGATTCGTTTAATAAATAGGTTAAGCGGGTCGACACGATTACGACACGAATTCGTTTAACTACAACTCATACCCATTTATTTTTCGCGAATTCGTGTCGAGCTGTCGTGTTGTGATCCATACTACCATCCCTAAATAAAATTGAGGTCTAAGAGTGGGAAAACAAAAAAAATTTTACTTTGAGAAAACAAAAGAGTCCCACCAATTTCTAAGTTTTGCCGCCATATTGATTTTTAGAATTGGAGGGCTTTGTGAATTTTTATTTTATTTTTATTTATTTTTATTAATTATTTAATTATTTTTTATAACATATTAATAGTTTGAATTTCATAACTTACCTATTGTGTTATTATAATCACAATTATTTAATTAATTTAAAAAAATCTTCATGTTTATTAATATCACATCTTATATGCTATATATTTAATAGTAAAAAGTTATAAATAATAATATGTTACCAAGTGATTAACTACAATAGCATTTAATTATAAAATGTTATAATAGATAGTTTTTTCATTGCATAAAAAACATAATGCTATCCTTAGATGCTATAAAATCTAAGATTTGTTGTAGCACTGTTAGTCCATCTCCGTTAGATTTGTAGATCAACAGTGTAAATGTGTTTAAAAGATGAAAATGCCCTAAACTTTTATTTTGAGAAAAGAAAACTAAAAATTTTAAAATAAAAAATAAATTTAAATTTAAAAATAATTAAAAACAAAATTTTTAAAAATAAAAATAACCATCTCTCTCTTTCTCTATCTCTCTACCTTCAGCCCTCTCTCTCTCTCTCTTTGAATGCATCATCTGGGATGAACTCAGATGATGTTCATCTGGGTTGTAATTGAACCCATATGTGGTTTGGCGATGGGGTTCATCCTAGAAAGGTTTGAAGATGTTTGCAGATGATTGATTGGGTTTGATAATGTTTTGCAGATGTTGGGTGTGATGATTTTTGGGGTTTGATGATGTTTGTAGATGATTTATTAGGTTCAATTGAAAATGTTTTGTAGATGTATGAAGTTGAAGTTTGCAGATGATTGAACCCAATCACTGTGTCTCTCTCTCTCCACCTTTAGCCCTTTCTCTCTCTCTTTCAATGCATCTTCCCTTCTCTCTCTTTAACTCTATTATTTTAAAAAGAAACATGAAGATGTTTAGGTTAGATCAAGTTCTAGGTTTGGTCGAACCCAAAACATGTAGTTTTAAGTTCGATCGAATCCAAAACAATTAAGGGTTAGATTTTAAAAAAAAAAATAGCCTTTTCGTCTCTTATTTTGACTAGATTTTGATGATTTTGTTGAAAATGACTAGATTTTGTTGAAGATCAAACCCAGAACAGTTCTTGACTTTGTTGTTGGTTGAAGATAAAGTTAGGGTTAAGTGAGAAGAAAGAGACAATGAAAGGGATTGAATAAACAAAATTTATTTAAATTATTTATTTTATTTAATTTTTAATTTTTTTCAAATTAATCTCCATATAATGAAAAAACTTTGTACTTGATTTTTGTAATTTTTATACTTTTTTTATTTTTTTAAAATTAATCTCCACCATCCATCTTAATTTTTAATTTTTTTTTTAAATTAATCAATGGAGATCTGATTAAATTTCATATAAAGTTTTAAATTTTATTTAAATAGAAAAATTTTTAAAAATAAGGTAAAAAGATAATTTTATCCCTCCGTCAATTAACTCTAATGGAGATAGGCTAACGGTAGGGAGGCTAATTGTAACAAAATGACAAAGTTTGCTCCATCTGAACATTGTTTTAAATTGGATAACTGAATTGTAATTTACTCTAAATAATAATATAAGGAGCAAATTTTTTTTGTTTGACTTTTGTCGTTTTTTTTTAGTTGTGTATTGTTATTTTCATTTTCAATTTCAGAAATGAAGGTGATCTTTAGTGCGCCAATTGCTCAAAAACTAGCAACTGGTAAGTCTAAATTGCAATAGTTGATTGACTCGGCCAACAATGCAGTCCCTTGTGTTTCGTTTGTTTTGTCACATGTGGTGGGCCGGCAGTTTGTCACATGTGGTGGCCCGGTCAGCAATTTCACTTCTAGGGAGCCAGTTTGTTTTGTTTTATCGACTGAATAGTATTGAAACTTACTAAATACTAAATAGTAACTGAAACTTGAAATCTTAATGTGATATATATATATATATATATATTTTCTCACATCCAAATGTACTGTAAAATTATTTGTTTTTTAAAACTAAAATTATCTGAAAACTAGTGATTTGACATTGATACCCTTTTTATTATTAATTGTTATGAAATTTTATTTAATATAATACAAACAAAAAAAAACATAAATAATTATTTGTAATATTTATTTATAATTAAAATACGATTAAAAAGTAAGCAAAATTAATTATATTTATATATTTAAATAAAAATAATGAAATTATGTATAAGTTGAATTATATTTAAAAAGCAAACAAAAAAAAAAGGTAAATGTTGAAATTGTGAATTGAAATATATTAGTCCAATTTTAAAAAATTTTAGTATGAGGGTTTTTTTTTTTTTTAAATATATATATGTCATAAAGTATTAGGAAAAAATATTCATAATATAAAATTAGGATAAAATTAAAAATATATTATTTTGGGGAGGATAGACTTATAATAGAATATTTTAAATGTCATTAAATGATTTATAATTAAGTTGAAAATCAAGAAGTATCATTTTTTTCCTCCAATTATTTTTGGGTAGTTTTAAGTAGTTTAACCACACAAAAAAAAAAAACAAACAAACAAACAAACAAAGATAACTTCATGGATGCAATTTGGCACACCATTAAGTTATAAGCGGAAAAAAAAAATAGCTTCTAGGTCATTTGAATAATGACTGCTAATCGTGTTATCAGTTAGTACTTCAAATAATGAATGGGCAGCTTCAAGTACAAAAAATTATTTACATGTGGCATTTGTTTTGAAATCTTAGATCAAGTAGCGTATGATAAAAAGCAAAGCTTATTTCTCATATTAACTAACAGTAACATACATTCCACAAAGAAACCTGGTTCATTATCTAGATTTGATCAACTGGAGACTAGTCAACTAAAAGTCTAATGCTTGGTTGAAACATTTTAGAGACTACATGAGTTCGGGTTTAGCCCAGAGTCCAACCACAAACTTTAACATGACAACACAAGTAAATTAATTATACTTTTTTTGTAATTATAAAAAATTAAAATACAGTCAAAAGACAAAAACATCCCTGGATGTGTTGAAATTGACTATCTATTGACTAACCATTGACTAGTCCAAACTAACTGGAGGTTGGTAATTTGTAATAAACATATAAAGGTGAATTCATTTGGGAAAGTGCAGGGGAGGGAGAGTTGTGATGCTTGAATAGAATGGCGAGGATGGAGATTGGAGTATCAGATGAGTTGCTAGGGACAATTGTACCAATAGTAGTGTATTGGGTGTATTCAGGAGTATATGTAATTCTTGGATGTTTTAATAGGTTGGAGAATTATAGGTTGCACTCTAGAAAAGATGAGGATGAGAAGAATTTGGTCTCCAAAGCTGCCGTTGTCAAAGGTGTTCTTCTTCAACAATTGCTTCAGGCTATTGTCTCCATTCTGTTGTTCACGGTATTCATTTTTTTTTTTCCTATATGTGTTTTATTTTCTTGGATGGTTGATTTATTAAAATTGGAAGGTTAATTTTGTTTTTGTGTCCTTTTTTTTTTTTTTTTTTTGGTTTTCTTGATTTGCAATGTTTGGCTATGATTTGGAAGATTGTTCTATGAGATTTTAGGTCTCTGGTTTTGGAAGTTATTTGTGGGGTTGTTTTAGTTGTAGCCAATTTCAATCATTTGAATCCAAATTTTGCATACTTGTATACATGCAAAGGGCTGTATCAAATTTTGTTGTACGTGAGCCCTTAAGATATGTATTTATATGGCTTAGCTTGGTCATTAATTGGATGTGGGAATTATGGAAATTGTATTGGTTTTGTTTTGTAATTATGATATTTATTTAGTTTGGTTGAAGCCTTAAAAGTATCGTAATTTTATGGCATTAGCTAGTTGACCATATGTAGTATTTTTTTTTTAAAAAAAAAAGAAAGCCTCGGCTCTTCATCTTGAGACTTTGGAAAGCTTATGCTTTGATAGACCATATGTAGTATTTTCTTGAATAGTTGTGGAGATTAATATGAGTAAAAATAGCTCAGTCGAACCCCCAAAAGGAGAATTGCGAATAGTAGTTTTCCTCGGTGATGGAAAATTCTCCTGCTAGGTTTTGTTAGGAAATTCTTCCGGCCTCTACTAATTTGGCAAATAATGAATCATTTGAATAAAGGACAAATTAATAGATATAGATCAAATCATCAAACAAAAGATATTAAGCCTAACAAACATAACATCACTACAAGAAATCAGCACTACGGCAACATGCAGAATGTGTTGCTAAAACCTTTCGCAACGCGCACCCTTATGCGCGGGAAGAGCATGCAGCCATAAAGTGTGCCCCTTTAGCAACGTTAATGTCACGTTGCCTTATACTAACAACAATGTGAGATTGTACCTTGCCATAAACATTATAGCAACATGCACTGCACGTTTCAACATGCACTTTAAGTTTTAATGATTAGATACGGCAACGCACAATGTTATGTAGTCATATATCTATAACAACTTCAATTGTATGTTGCTATAGAGGTATAAGGCAACATACAAAATATGTTGAAGAATTTTTTTTTTTTTTTTTTTCTGGGGGAATGATTGAGCTGCTGCATTTGCATATATTTTTTGGAATTGATGAATAAGCTGCATATATATATATATATAGATCATATTGATTACAACAATATTAATTTCAATTTGTAAAGAAATTAATTTATTCATTAATTTCATAATCCATCACTAACATTGCATATAATTCCATGAATTACTTACATTTATGTAATTCCATAAATTACTTACATAAAAAAGACTACACAAAATCCCATCATAGCATGTGATATACATACTTATATGCACATAATTGTAAGTACACATATACATGTACATATATCACATAATCACAAAAGCTTGTGGTCACTATACTAGCATGAACTGAAAATTCTAACAATTTCTACATCCACCCAAATCCATAACTTTGCTAAGCCACCAAAAAAATAAGTTCTCTCTTTTTTTCCTACAAGCATATACCTTGCTAGAAACCACGTCACCAGCTTGTAAACTTAGAAAACATTCAATGCAATAATTTGATGTATCTTTCAAAATACTACAATTTACCTTCCAAAATACCCAAAAAAGACCTAAAAAGTAGTTTTCAAAATACTACCATTTACCTTGTTTCTACAACAATTTGATGTAATCCTTTAGCCATGCAACTGTTGTTCCCATAGCTTCATTGAGAGTTTCATACTCATCCGTCAGTCTACACACTTTTATATCATCTTCTACTGCATCAACCCAAACTTTCCAGTAACTCCTTCCGAGTGCTATGTGGTGCACTAGGGCCTTAGGATCCGTTGATGAAATTCTTCCTTCCGCAACAACTTGATCTTCCACATTATTTTCTGGATACCAATGTAGTAATTGACATCGTGCATTTTCAAGTTGTGCAGTTCCTTGTGTTAGAGGAGCACTCCCATGTTGTGGCTACAGGAAAAAAAAAATGTTAATAGCATAAACACAATCTATTTAAAAAAAATGAAAGAAAGAAAAGTAATATTATGAAACAAATCTTAACCTGAGGCGTGTATGCGTGAGATGGAGTACATGCATGAGAAGCTACTACATCCTCCACTCCACATCTATTTAGTAACTTAAGAACAAAAATAATATTTTCAGTGAAAAGATAACAATAGAACTATATTATACAATGACATAAAAAAAAAAGAAAAAAAAAATTAACTCTTATTACCGAGTCATTTTGTTTCATTATCGAAACCACCAACTCTCGAAGCTTTGCTAATTCATCATTTGTTTCTTTCAATTTTGCCTCAAGCATTTTCACCTTTTGTCCAGATTGAAATTGAGCATTTACTCGTGATGGCGTTGCTCCATCTCCAAGGCCCCTTACTTGACCACGTTTATCTCGTCCTAGAACTCTTGCAATGGCATCTTCATGTATAGAGTCATCATTCGGAGGATTTTGTGATGCACGCAACTCATTAATTTCATTCTAAAAATATGGACAAAATAAGTTATTGAGTTTTAAAAGAAAAGGGAAAAAAATTTAAAATTGAATACAATTGCTCTTTACCATGATATTTTGCACATCTTCGCTTATAGGTTGACCATTCTTTCTTTCATGTCCTTTAATCCATACATCAACCCTGGTAATGGATTCAGGATCTTTTCCTTCAGCTTGGGCTTCCTTTTTCTAATGCAAAAAATTATAATTATAATATCTTCTTTAAATTGTAAACATTGTAATACTTTAAACAAGTAAATATATTTTAGAATGCAAAGATCTAACCATGAGATGTTGTAAGCGGGCAAAGCCCCTCCGACCAGTTGTGTGGTGGATGTATTGACTATTTCTCATATCTCGAAACTTCTTGCTTCTTGCCTAAAACAAGCCAATATTATCATTTTCAAGACAAAGTAATTAAATAATAATTGACTAATTATTATATAATCACGTATTAGTAATAATTGATAATTATGCTCACTTCAAAAGTGGAAGATATTCTATGCTTAACAAAAGCTGTCCATTCTTCTTCATTTGTCACATTTGTTGGCTTGATTCTTCGAAATGCACGCTTTCTTCCCTTCTTTCTGTTTGCTTCAATAAGCTTTTTTGTTATAGTCGATCTATATTGCCTCCAACGACCCCCCATCTTCTTAAAGATATACTCCTTGCTAGAGTTTGGTAATTTGAAATATTGCTGGATCATTTACAAAGGAACAAAACAACATTTAATTGACAAGTATTGTTATGAAAGAAAATTTAAAAAGAAAACAAGTAGAAATTAATATTTGTGTAGAATTAAGCACATACCAATAAACATGACCATAACATGTCTTTCTTGGAGTCCTCCAGTTTCTTCCAACTTTTAAGTGTTACCGGTACATGTTCTCGTGCAATAGTGCCAATGTATGATGCAAGAGAAATTGAATTTCCATCAACTACTTGACCAAGCATATTCACATCAACTTCAACAAGTTCTTTCCCTTTCAACAATGCCATTCGAGTGGGTCCACGGGGCTTTCTTTTCTTTGCATTATTAGTGGCATCGGTATCTTGTGTATTTTGTTCACTTGGAGTATTTGTCTCACTTGGGACTTCATTCCCCTCACTTGGCTCTTCATTGGTGATACTTATCCCATGGTTTCTATTTTCAAGCATAGTAGCAAATATAGCTTGGCATTGCTTTTTTGCTCTCTTTTCAACTGCTTTCGAAGACTACAAACAAAAACCAAAACAAATATGAAGAAATAATTATATATATGTCAATGGTTAAAGTAAAAACTAAGTAAATTTTTCATCTCATCCAATCTTGTCTTTCTTGTCTTTTACCATCAAATATAAACAAAGTGATGTGGTCATTTACCTCTGCCATTCTTGTCTTCTATCGTCAATAGACTTGGTTGAAAAAATAATAAATTCCTTAAGAAAAACTGCACCAAGAAAACCACCAATATGTTATGACCAACTAATGTAATAAAAGTTTATATATAAGAAAGTAAATTATAGAATTAAACAGCATGTAACATCATAATTTATAGCACCAAATCTGCTGTTAACAATCAGCCCTCATCAAAGAAAAACAACTTAATTTAATAAAAATCAAAATCAAACAATGTTGCATTAATAATAAAACACATTATCCAAACAACTTGTCATCAAACATCATAATGTATAACACCAAATCTACTGTTATAGAACAAATATACATGAGCAAACAAATTTGATTCAAGTTTCTTACCTTATATGCAACGTGAGCACAATCCTCTAACTAGAATTCTTTGTCCTTCTGATGTATGCTGCATGCTGAACTTCCAGTCAAACTATGTGCTATAAATGGATAATTTATAATCTGCTGTTAACAATCAGCCATCATCAAAGAAAAACAACTTAATTTAATAAAAATCAAAATCAAACAATGTTGCATTAATAATAAAACACATTATCCAAACAACTTGTCATCAAACATCATAATTTATAACACCAAATGTACTGTTAACAATCAGCCCTTATCAAAGAAAAACAACTTAATAAAAATCTCTATCAAACAATGTTGCATGTATAATAAAACACATTATCCAAACAATTTGTCATCAAAGATCACAACAAAGTAAAAATAGGTGTAACACTAAACTATGTGTCACATGCATAACATGCCCTCTACATCAACCCTTGTATAATCTTCATTCTCATCGTTCACATTCGTTTCAAGATCTTCTATAGGACTTGGCATGGATGACATATTCAAACCGTCATCATAATTTTCTAACTCATGATAACCTCTTATTGGTGCTTTCCCCACAACATACCAATTTGGAGTTTCACTCTCTCTACAATAAAAAACTTGCTTAGCTTGTGAAGCCAAAATAAATGGATCTTTTTCAAATTGACTCTTTCCTTCATGGAGGTTAACTAAAACAAAACCATCTTCAATTTTAACACCATTGACAACATTTGCCCAATCACATTTAAATATAGGTACTTGAAAGACATGATAATCAAGCACTATAATATCTTGAAGAACTCCATAATAGGCAACTTGTCTAACGATTTGTGTATGATCTCTTGCACTAGATCTACACATTGTGGTTGCTTCAATTGAAACTCTACTATTTTGTCGAGTCTTCTCTGCCGCTTTGGTGTGGAATCGAACGTTATTTATAATATACCCACTATATGACATAGCAATAGCTCTAGGGCCATATGCAAGCCATTTCAAAGTAGTGGATATGCATGCATCATTGCATTTTGTTTGAGCATCGATCTGTCAAAGTTAATATAATAGCATTAGAAAATTTACTTGCAAAAAAAATATACAGAAAACAGTGTTGCCCTATTGAGTTAATATTGCTACAACCTTCTCTTTTAACCATGCATTAAATGTGTCATTGTGTTGTTTTTGTAATCGATTATCATTCCGTGCAAGTCGTCTATCCAAATTCTTCAATTCTTGCAAATGCATTCTAATATTTTCATAAGACACAAGGTTAACAAATGACAATGTTATATGAATTTAAATAATAAAATGTGCAATAATTAGTTGTCTTACTCCACATAAGGTTGAACTTCTGAACAATTAAATAAAATGTAGCGATGAGCAATTTGTAGCATATCAGATGTGAGAATTATTGGCTTTCCCGCTGATATTGGACGCCCTCCAAATAATGTGTCATCCCCCAACTCTTCATTTCGACCATGTCGGGTTCCTATATCAGAGGCTTGTCTCACATAGTTGCTACAAAAGAGTGTGTACTCTTCAGCAATGTATCGCTCAGCTATACAACCTTCTGGTCTTGCACGATTTCTAACATACCCTTTCAATATTTCATGAATCTAAAATAAAACAATGATAATCATTGTCACTTCAAATGAATGCAATATAGTACAAAAGTCATAAAAGTAATGAATGTGACTCTACCTTTCAAATGGGTACATCTAACGAAATTGTACAGGCCCACAAAGCTGTACTTCTCGTCCTAGATGAATTGTGAGATGAACCATGATATCGAAAAATGAAGGTGGAAAAAACCTTTCAAACATGCACAAAGTCTCAATCACATCATCCTCCAATTGAGCAATTTTATTTCTATCTACGACTCTATTACATAACTCATTGAAGAATGAACAAAGTCGAAAAATTGCTATTCTTGGACCCTTTGGTAAGATTCCTCTTAAAACAATTGACAAAAGTTGTTGCATTAGAACGTGACAATCATGAGATTTGAGACCCATTATCTTACAATCATTCATGGAAACGCAAGCCCCAATGTTTGAACCATAACCATCCGGCAACTTTATATTAGCAAGCCTTTTACAAAATAGTAGCTTCTCTGCCTTTGAAAGTGTGTGTGATGCAGCCGGTAAATAAAATGCATTACCTTTAGTTTGAGCATGCAATTCCTTTCTAATATGCATGTTTTCCAAGTCCCGACGAGAATTAAGACCATCTTTAGATTTGCCCTTGATATCCAAAAGTGTACCAATTATGCTATCACAAATATTTTTTTCAATATGCATCACATCTAAATTATGACGAACAAGCATATCCTACAGAAGACATTAAGAAAGACGATTAATAAAAATTTATTGAACATAGACAACAGTAACTAGCATACCAGTTATTACCTTCCAGTATGGTAAGTCGAAGAATATTGACTTCTTTTTCCATAATTCCACATTTTTTGACCGTTTTCCTTTTGGTTTGTCCTTTTTTTTTCCCCAATCATTGACAACTTGATCAACTTCTTTGTAGATCTCTTCACCAGTAGATAACTTAAGCTTCCGCCCTTGTTCATGTTTTCCATTGAACCATGCTCGTTTCCTTCGAAATGAATGATCCATAGGAAGAAATCGTCTATGACCCATGTATGAAAATTTTCGACTATGTTTTAGCCATTTTGAACAAGTATTGTCACGACAAAGAGGACAAGCATATCTTCCCTTGGTAGGCCATCCAGACATGTTCCCATAAGTGGGAAAATCATTTATTGTCCACATTAAAATAGCTTTTAATTTGAACATGGACTCACTATGTGCATCATACACATCCATTCCAACATCCCATAACTCATTCAAGTCTTCTATAAGAGGCGCTAAATAAATATCAATGTCGTTACCTGGTTGTTTTGGTCCTGGAATAAGCAAAGTCATCATCAACCTTTCTTTTGACATGCATAACAATGGAGGAAGGTTATAGATTGCCAAAATTACTGGCCAACAACTATATCTTGAGCTAAGATCCTTAAAAGGATTAAACCCATCAATAGCAATACCAAATCTAATATTTCGCGGATCTGATGCAAAACAAGGTCATTTCCTATTAATTATGTCCCATGAGAGTGAATACACTGGATGTCTCATTTTGCCATCATCACTCTTATGAGAATCATGCCACCTTAAGTCTTCCGCCATCTTAGCTATCCCAAACATCCTCCTAAGTCTTGGTTTTATTGGAAAATAACGTAAGACTTTTGCAAGGATACCTTGTTGAATCTCCTTAGTACGTTCATCAACTTTCCAACGAGATTCATGACATTTAAAGCATTCTTGGTCATTCTCAAACTCTTTTCTAAATAGGCAACAATCATTAATGCACGCATGAATCTTCTCATACCCAAGGTCAAATGTCTTTAATAGTTTCTTTGTTGAATAACAAGAATCAGGAAGTGTATTTTCTAGTGGAAGCATATCACGGATTATCTTAAGCAATTCATCAAAACCATTGTAAGATAACCCATGTGCGACCTCATGCTTGAATAAAGCTACTATTGCAGACATTTTTGTATGCTTTGTGCAACCATGATATAAAGGGGTTTCAGCAACTTTAACTATATCTATAAGTTCTTCATCGCAAATGTTGTCATTCATTTCCTCTATGTTGTGCCCATCATGGAACATATGATCTCTAAACATCATATATGTTTCATTCATATGTATGTCCTCACATCCTATAGATGCACTAGGGGTACATTTTGTATGAATAGGGGCACATTCTCCATGAAAGACCTAAGTAGTATATGAAGGATCCATCCCCTTTATAACTAAGTGTTCATACACAATCTCAGAAGAATGGCGTTGTAAATTTTTGCAAATTATGCACGGACATACTATCAAACCCGAGTTTCCAACACTAGCATAGGCAATATCAACAAAGTTTTGTGCCCCTTCTTGATACTCAAGTGAGAGTCTACAAAGACGAAGTTTGAAATTTATCATCCGATACAAAAAAAAATAATAATAATAAATAAAGGCAAAACAAAAATGTTTCATTAACAAAATAAAGTATTTAAAAAAACCTTGAAAGATGAACCCATCTCTTGTCCATAGTGTTGCTTTTGTGAATACTCAATCTTCAATCATGAAAGAAATTAAAATTAAAACTATAAACTAATAAACAATATAATTAACATTTATATGCCAACCTCAACAGAATGTGTTGCTAAAATACAGTCAAATAATGCATCACATTAACAAAGGAAATCAAAAGAAAGAAAGATCAGATCTCTTTTTGTAGACAAAGAAGAGAGAGAGATAAATTTTCAACTATCAAACAGTAAACAACCACTATCCATCCATCTATCTATCAAACACTCCATCGAATAGCTAGCATTCTAGATTTCCAATGTAAATTTTCAACTTAAAACCACAACAACAAACACACCCAAAACAAACTGACGTGAAACAGAGAGAGAAAGAGAAGGAAGAACCTATTATACGACCATAATATGTTTAAGAGCACCTTCAGACTTCAATCCACGTCAAGTAGTTCCCCTGTTATCTAATCGTAAACAACAATATATCAAACAACAATCAAGGGACGCTTGCAAGAACTTTAAAGAAATTGAAAGAGATTATAAATTGACACCTCAATTTGAAAATCAGATTTGGTGTATTTCTACTCTCTAACTTTTTCTAGTGCTCTGTTTTTTTTTTAGGCTTAATAAAGCCAAAAATCATGAGTTTGGGATTTAAGGGTTTGTACCTCTTTGCTGCCTCTTGAACTGATTTCGACTCTCACTCGGACCGGTCGGCGGCGAGTGAGCGTGCAGGGGGTCAGCAGAGGACGTGGTGACGGAGCGGTCAATCACGAATGTCTGTGGCTACTCACTCAGCTCAAAGCCACTACCGGCGGCGAAGGTGTGTACCTCTTTGCTGCCTCTTGAACTGATTTCGACTCTCACTCAGACCAGTCGGCGGCGAGTGAGCGTGCAGGGGGTCAGTAGAGGACGTGGTGACGGAGCGGTCAATCGCGAATGTCTGTGGCTACTCACTCAGCTCAAAGCCACTATCGGCGGCGGAGGTGTGGTAAAGGAAGGGTAGGTACAGGATATCGGCGAAGGAGAAGGAGATGTACTCTGCTCGAAAGTGTGTTTGGTGAGACGCAAGGCGTTTTGTGGAGGGTTGAAAGAGCAAAGGTGTTTGGTGTCGAATCAGAGGAAGATTGATGAGGTTTTGAGGATGTTTGAGAGCTGAAGGTGGAGGAAAAGACTGGTAGTGGTGGTGAAGTTGAAGAGATTGGCAGTGAGTGTAAAGAGTAAGGGTCGGCTGAGAGGTAAAAGTGAGTGTAAAGGGTTAGGGATTTTTTGGTTTCCTTTTATATTTCTTTTTCTTTTTTGAATTAAAAAATTTTAAAATATTTTATTCAGCAACATTGTTTCAAATGCACGTTGCTGTACATGTTATAACAGCAACATTGTTTATAAAATAAGTTGTTGTATGTGTTCTATTATAGACAACATAAATTGTGTGTTGCCGTATGTAACTTCTGCAACACACATTTTTTGCACGTTGCGTTACATGATTATGGCAACATGAAGAGCATGTACGTTGCTATTTAAACGTTGTTGTATTGCAATTTTCTTGTAGTGCATGCCCTTCATTTTCACAAGAGAATAGCAGAAAAATATAATATTGAGTTTGGTTAAATAAACGTGTTCCTTAATTTCAAATATCATAGAATCAGCTACTTAAATTATGCAGTTTTGTATCACAGCTACTTCAAATACCAATGTGAATGATGGTATTTGTATGGGATTTTTGTATTGCTTTATTTAGCATCATAACCGGCTGCCAACTGTGTCTTATTTTTCTTTTTTCTTTTTTTCGGAAATTTCAAAAACTTACCCATTTCAAAACCAAAAATCATTTTTACCCCACTCAAAAGAAAATTTGTTTGTAGCTCTTCAAACAAATAAATTAACTCAATACTCTATGATTCAAAAAAAGTCACTGTAAGTAAAATTTCAAAAATACCGTGACAGGAGAAGTGTGACTACCGCCACACACAAGCATGATGGGACTCTCAAGCGTAATGGGAGAGTTGACGTGACTAGAGAATCTGGCCCGCTTGGCTCCCGTCATGCGAGGTTCTCCCATGACAAGAGACTCTATCGTCACGCTCAAAGATATTTTGATCAATGGGAGGTACTGGATGCAATTAATTTGTTTGAGAGGTTAAAAACAAATTTTTCCTTGGAATGGGCTAAAAACAATTTTTTTTTTTTAAATTTTAATTTGGATAATTTTGAATTTTTCTCTTTGTTTTCTGTCTTTACTGTTATTTTTTTTCATCTATTATTGTTGACATCAATTGTTGTTTACATTAATTGTTGTTTATATACAGACATTCATTTATGTTGTGCCCATTATAGTTAATGTTTGTATACAAGGGATAATTCTATTTTTTCTCTTGTAGTTTGATTTAACAACCAAAAAACCTTTTGACTTTGAAAATCGCTAAGGACCCCTTATAGTTTACAAACATAGCCAAAAAAACTCCTATTGTTTATGAAAATAGTCAAAAAAATCCCTTGCCATCAATTTGGATGTTAAAAGTCAATGTTTGATCGTTAATCAGGAATGACAAAACCGTTAATTCATTATAAAATAAGTTTAAAAAAATTTTTATTCAAATTTGCGCCAACGGTGGAGATTAATTTTAAGAATTTTAAAAAATTGAATAAAAATTAAAAAAAAAAAACTTATAAAAAATTATAATTTTTTTTTTCATTAGAATCTCCACTATCCATCTTAAGATAGACAGTGGAGATCAATTGATTAAAAAAATAAATAAATTTATTTTCATCCACCCTCCTACCATTCTCTCTCTCTCTCTCTCTTCTTTTTCTTCTTCTTCTTCTTCTTTTTCTTCTTCTTTTTCTCCTTCTTCTTCTACTTATTTTCTTCCTTTTCTTCTTATCTTATTCTCAAACCCCATCATCATTTGGGTTCGATAATGAATCCAGATGAAATCTAGGCATCTGGGTTCAGCATCGAACCCAAATGAACATATAGGTTCGATTTGAACCCAAATATTTATGTGGGTTCGATACTGAACCCAGATACCCAGATTTTATCTAGGTTTAGCATCAAATCCATATGAACATTTGGGTTCGAAATCTAGGTTCGATGTTGAACCCAGATGCCCAGATTTTATCATTGAACCCAAATGAAATCAAGGTTTGATGGGCCCAGAAATCTGGGCTCATCAATCCTAGATGATATCTAGGTTCGTTCGAAGACTAATTGATTGAACCCAAGTCACCTAGGTTCATTCAAAGTTTTTCCAAATCTGGGTTTCAAAACCCAGATCTGGTTCTCTGGGTTTTGAAACCTAGAAGTCGATGATATAGTTTTTTACAAATCATTGACGATCTTCATCTTACTAGAGGAAGATAAAATTTGTTTTTCTTTTATTTTTTCTTCATTTTTCATTTTTTTTTTTCATCTAGTTTTCATTTTTTTTAAAAAAATTAATTTTTAAAATTTTTTGATGATGGTGATAAATTTGTGTTGAAGTTGATAAATTTGCATTGATGTTGATGATGGTGATGAATGGGATGATTTTGATGATGTTTTGTCAATGATGATCAAATTGGATCTTCACCGTTCGTCAATCTTGATGGAAGATGGAGATCCAATTTAGAGATTGGATTGATATATGGTGGAGATCTCCCCAAAAAAAAAAATTTTTTTGAGTTCTTTTTTTTTAATTTTTAAAATTTTCTTTTTGATTATTTTTTGAAATGGTGTCCACCGTCCATCATGGTGATGGACAATGGAAATCTCATAGTAAATTGAATTAATATTAATATTTTTAAATTAAATTAATATTACTATTTTTAATTACATTTTAAATTTGTTTTTATTAAATTATATTTTTTAGTTTTTTTCTATAATTGAGGGGTAGTTTAGTCTTTTCATATACTGTCATTGTTAGAATTCATTGGTAATCAATGGAGTTAGCAAAATGGAAAAAATGGAATTTCAACAAACTAGAAACGGGTAATTAGCGATTATATTAAACAATAGGGGAAAATTAGAATTCTCCTCACATGGAAACTAGATTTATTTAATCATTGATGGTGGAATGTTGGTTCTGCACAGGTAACAGGATCTGATACCGAGGCCAACTGACGCGACCCAACCCGGATACCTCTAACTCTGATCCGGTCGGTCACGCCGGGCACCCCAACGGATCCCTTTCAGACCCGACTCATCGGGCTAAACGAAACCCGTGGAGCGAACCCTAAACTCTTTGATGCTTCCTGAAACATCGTTGAGTTAATTTTCTTTAAAAACTGAAAACGAGTAGAAAAATTTTTATTTTTAATTTTAAATTCATTTTAAAGTCATTTTCGAAACTCATTTTTTTCTAACAAAATTTCGACAGCATAGCAGCTGTAGTTTTGACGTTCCTGAAAAACCTGTTTACAGAAAAATAACACTTCGACTAAAATTTTATCACCAACCCAACTTCTGGTTGCCCGTAGGCCTCAATCATGCATTTGATTTTTAAATCAACTTAAGAAAATTCAAATAACATTTAATAAACCGCATTTAAATCAAAAACAATTATAAACAAATAATTTTAACTTTCAAATTACTTATACATTGCAAAAGATATTTAAATGAAAATATAACTGATGAAACAAAATGAGCTAGTCAAATGATGTCGTGTTGCGCTGGCTCACCCGCTGGAGGTAATGCTACTGATCAGCTAACTGCTGACAGTACCTAAGGAGGTTTTTATATAAAACAGAAAATAATGAGCTAGAAGCTCAGTGAGTGGTAATTTATCTTTTCTTTGAAATTCTGATTTTCAAAACTTTCTCCTCTGAAAACGTTTGAAAACTATTCTTTGTTTCTAAAGCATTTCAAACTTAAATCTTTTAAACATCAACTTAAACAAGAGAATTAATCTCTAAGCACATGCACGTATTTAAATACAAAACTTGCAACTATAAATCATAAATAACTTCAATAATGATTATAAAATATCTTTTATCTCAAATAAACTTTTCATTTAAAAGCTGTTTCTCGATGTCTTTCAAAAATTACCATAGTATCCCTAAATCTGGGGTCTCTAGAATCTAACGGCCATGTGCGGAATTTCTCAGCGCTAACCATAGCTCGTCAATTCTGAGACATCTCGCGGCTATGTGCGGAAATTCTCAGCGCTAACCATAGCTCGCCTAATCTTAGACATCTCGTGGCCATGTGCGGAATTTCTCAGCGCTAACCATAGCACACGAAACACTACCCCACATCAGTAATGGCGACTCGACTGACAGACTCTGACACTTATCCCCCCAAGTTAGTAACTTTATCCCTTCCCAGGACTGTGCCAACTAAAGTGGGATAGACCGATCGGGTCTAAACTGGTCTGTAATCTCTGAAAATCCCTGAGGGGATACTTTCTGGTTTTGAAAATACTTTTCCTTTTCTACTTTAACTTTTTGGTGCAAAAGCACAAATCTCTTTTCTGAGTGCATAAGGCACTAACATCTGATTTCTGGGTGCAATAAGCACTAAAACTCATTTTCTGAATGCATTAAATACTATAATATCTTTGATAAGTGCAAAAGCACAAAATAGCATTATTTCAATCTCTAAATTCATGCTCGTATCAACGCATTTAAAATAAACTCATGCAATTATTTATCAAATCAAACTTATCAATTTGAAATGCTAAATACTTTTAAAATCTTTTAAAAATAAAGTTTACTCACAAAATTGATAGCTGAAAATGGCGTGTGCGAAGCCCCTAATCCTCTCGCCTCGATCCTCGAGCTCTCTCGTCACCTACACAACATATGGAAGCATAAATTTATGCTCACATCAACTTCTGGAAACTTGAAATTACCAAATTACATAATCACCCCTCAAACTAGTTTATCGCGCGATTCGCTTTATCTTTAACTTTTCACTATTCTCTTGGTTCCCTAAGCTTCTGATAAACGTAAATCCATTTATTTATCAACTTATTTTCACTCAAAACCAACCAATAATGAATCGCGATAAAATCTACTTCGAAGTCAACTCAATCATCAACTAAATCATCAATTTCAACTTAAACAACTCACCCGATTTCTTCCTCACAGAATCACTTTATTCCTCTACGCTTTGAGCTCGATTTGAGGTTGGATTGGATGCGTAAATGGACTGATTTGGGCTGAGCTCAGGCTGGATCTCCTCTCTCTTTCTTCTCTTACGCACGAGCTTCTCTTCCCTTGCTAGATTCTCTCTTCGCGACACTGTTTTAAGCTTGGTTTCGAGCTGAAAAAGGTGTTGATTGGAGCTGGTCTGGGCTGGGTTTTCTTCTCCTCTTTCTCCTCTCTCTTTCCCTCTCGGTTCCACCGTGGATCTGCTACTGTTTCGCCGTCGATCGGCGTCGGTTCTGTCGCGCGGGATGAGCTGGTTCAGCTTCGGTTCAGCTCTATTTCAGCTTGGTTCTGCTCTCGTTCGGGTCTGATTGGCGTCGGTTTTGCGGCTGGATCAACGAGCTCGGCATCGAAATCAATTGGGACAGCTCGTCGGTGTCGTCGCGGCAGCGATTGGCTGTCGGTTCTGCCCAGATCTGCTTTCTCTTCACGTGACATCGAGTTCTGCTTCGCTTCGGTCTGCTGGGTTCTGCGGCGAGGTACGGCGAGGTCTGGTTGCGTCGGCAAGCTCGGCGTCGGTCTTTTCGGCGGCTGGTCGGACGTCGGCGCGACAGTCTTCTTCTTCCTCTCTTCTTCTCTTCTCTTCTCTTCTCTTCTGCGACAACTTTCTCTCTCTTTAGATTTTTAGACAAACTTTTGGCTTTATGCTTTCCTCCCCAAACAACCTTCAAAATGACGCTCACGTCCTAAGAAAATATCGGTCTCCTCCCTTAATTTTTAGCTTAATTCCATTTTAACCACAATTATTAAAATTTATCTTCAATTTAGTCCCTTATTTCCTTGAAAAATTATTCGATTTCATTCACTATTTTATCCTTCTGTTTAGTCTCCAATCGAGTCGAAATCGATTTCTATGGGTTCCATATATCCTTAGGCACTTCCATGGACCATTTAGGATCTCTAATCACCACTTAGGGACTATTTCCGGGGAGATCCGTAAAATTACGTTTAAAGGTTTACACCAACGCTGATCAACCCTCGTCCCTAATTGTTTTAGCTAGCCAGTTTCTCATGGCCATGTTCGTAATGGATACATGGCAATATTTTATGCATAGATACATGCACCACAACAAGTTTATGTATCGGCATATTCATTCTCTACATCACCAACTTGTTGTCCCCTATGCATTTGGAGCTCTATACAATCACCCTGTGGAGGGGCTTCTCATCGACACAGTTGGGGGAGCCTTATCTTTTCTCCTCTCTGGTATCTCACCTCGATACTCCATCTTTTTCTTCTCCTTTGCTATCATCAAATCAGTGGATGACCACTCTGGGCTATGGCTTCCTAGAAACCTCTTCCAAATGTTCTTTAGAAACAATACTGCATACCACGATGTCCACCATTAGCTTTATGGCAGCAAGTACAACTTTTCACAACCGTTTTTTGTCGTGTGGGATAGAATTCTTGGAACCTACATGCCTTATTCACTTGAAAAGAGAGCAGGTGGGGGCTTTGAACCACGGCCTATGGAGGGTTACAACGACAACTGAGCTTTACAATAGGAACATCAGTTATTTTTTTGAAAGACTTTATGTTATGATTTGATACTTATATATTTTGACAATTAAATTTATATTTGATAATATATTAAGGCATGTGTAACAATAATTATGTTGTTTTTCAAATGTTAAACATATTTTAATTTTTATATATTAAGAATAGTATAATTTACTATTTAAAAAATATATATTTATATAATTTGAATGGATTGAATATTTTATACTAAAGTTCGTTTCATAAATGAGATCGAATTATTTTTATTTACTCTAAAATAATGAGTCCATGCTTTGGCTTACGAATTAATGGACGACCATTTGTGTCTTGGAATAGGCATTTATTGGAAACAGCTTGGTGACAAGTAGGAGAAAATGATACCACCAACCCACCCTCCACCAAAAAGATAATGTAGCAACTATAACAATTTCTATAAGATTCATTTTTTATAATAACCAAGAACATTTAATATGAGAGCATTAGTTAGCGCAAATTTTTATTTGATTAGAGGTGTGCAATAGATTGGATCCATTATAGTTTGCAAAATTTATTACTTGATTCCATCCGGTTATAATTTAAATCCGATTTAATTATAATTTGGATTGGATTCAATCTAATTCAATTACGAGTAAGGATTTTCATTTTTTTTGTTAATCTTCGATAATGTAGTGATACATCAGTATAAAAAATAATAGGTGGTTAAGATTGTTTTATTTTTTCTCCCTTATACATCACTCAAACTTAAATTCCTCTCATAAAAAGATTAACACAAACAAAAAATTGACAACAAATCTTTGTCCAATAAATAGATCACAATTAATACAATATATCTTATACTATGCGTGAAGAGTGGCTTTGGCATTAGTGATCTGGTACAATAAGTCTAGTCAACTTATTCTCATTATAATTTTTTTTTATTTAAATGATGTTATTTACAAAAGCAAATATATTTATAGAAATCGCTTTCTACTATTTCTCAAGCAATATAGAACATTTCCGCAATTAAATCTTGCATTTTGGAAATATTCTGGACCCCAAAACAACTTCGAATCTAGGATATGTGTCACTCTAATTGGACAAGTACCATAGCATTTGACCTAGCTTGTTAGTTAACAATCAATATATGTTCAGGCACACTACCATGATCAGTTATTTTTTACATATATCTATTCATTTGCATACATATACATCTTCCACTAATAATATTTATAGATGCAATCCAGTTGCGAGCAATGCCATGAGAAATGATAATTATGATGATCATGATCATGAATGTGGAGCAATATTGCAGTAATTTTACACCGTGATAATGACATATAAACATTAATTATTGGATTCATCAATTATCAAATTTCTCGTGCAAATTATGGTGATATTATTTTTGGAATATAGAGAAGAAAAAAAAAAAGCTGGACCAGTCAAAAAACAAGATGCCTCCCCATCAACCCTAATTTTTTGATCTGTGACAGTAACGTTTTTATGCAACTGTCTGTATAATAGTTGTCTATAAATTTCCCACAAGAAAACAAAAGCGGAACCATATCTACAGAAATCTGTCTGTGTGCATGCACATCTTAGCTATATATATTATCATCACTCACATATGATCAGCTTGAAACTTCATCCAAGACTTTATATCTTCTTACCTTGTTCCTGAACTCTGGTTTTGTAGTGATCACTCTATTGTTTACCTCCTTTGACCTTGTTCTCCTCAGCTTCTCTTCCGGAGCACCGTTTGTTATGATTCATTTTCAGGTCGATGGTGATCTCTCTAGTGATCTTTGTTTCTTGATTGGTTTATTGAGTTGCAACTAGAGACTGTTTGTTTTGCCTTTTAGATTGTGGTGACAAAAAATCATAAAGCCTACAACGAGCCCAAATTATGCCATGGTAGACCAGCCCAGTAGATCAGTAGACCCAAATCTAGAGGTCCAAAGTACATGTCGAATGGATAACCCAATAATTTGGTTGATCCAGCCCATGATTCAAGGGCACAAACACATTGTGGTAGGCCGACCCAATAATTTGGTCAACTCAATCGAAGCCCAATAACCACTGTTCCTACTTTGACTCATGCACAATCAATACTAGCCTATTGGAACTCCTTCCTACGAAATAGGGAGATGGTAGAATGAGACTTGACTATATCACCACTTGAAATCTAGGGATAACTATGATGACTATTTTCTAGTGCACAAAATATACATACTGAAAACACGTGTAAATATATACGTGTAAATATATACGATCTACAAGTAATACATGATTAGTAAAATATCGTTCTCACGAGAATTGCCTAAATTACATATGTTAATTACTAAACTGATTAAGACTAAACCTTATCCAAACTATCGAAATAATAAACTGTGAAATTAAAATAAAAAATGACATAAAGTAAAAGTAAAATGAAACAAATAATTAAACTAAATCACAACCAATGGAGACCAGATTCTTGAGTTACAATTTCACCCTATGAATTCACTCAATCTATATTTCTACCATTGTTAATTGATTCCTATCATGTGATTGATCGAGTATTTCTAAAGTATCCACAAGTCTCTTTCAAATGGTTGAGTGGACTTACCTAATCACTGTACTGACTATATTCTTACGATTGTTAGTTAACTTAGGCACATTATGTATCAACTACTCATTATGATTGGATGAGATTAGATAACACTGTAACATATTTGGTGCAATTGAGATCGGATTGTATTTAGCAAATTTAATTTAATTTGATCAATTTTTAAATAAAATAATGAATTATCTTTAAATATATTTAATGTAAATAATAAATAATAAAAATAGAAACTAATTAAATATAATATATTTTTAAATAAAATTAAAAGATTTTAATTTATAAAACTATTTTAAACAAATTTATAATTATAAATATATTTAATATTATCATTATTAATTAATTTACTAAAAATTATTTTTTTGATACAACATTAAAAATTAATTAAAACATTTAAATACAAAAATAAAATAAAATAAAAAGAGAGAATCCCGCTCATGCGAGATTCCTGAAACCCACCAAAATCCTGCTCATGCGATTGGACCTGGAAAGAAAGGGAGCCAAATGTGATAACTTACACTTCTTTAATAGACGGATTATGCAACACTAGAACACCTGACGATGCTCTCATGCTATGGAATGAAATGGATGTAAAAGGGTGTGCACCCAACAAAGTCGCTTTCATGGCCCTTATTTATGGTCTTTGCAAGTGTGCAAGGCCCAAGCAGCTCTAGTTCATTTCCACGTAATGAAGGAGAAGGGAATGAAACCTGACATATATGTTTATGTAGTACCGATAAGTGCTTTTCTTTCTGACCACAACTCACCTTTGGCATTTGAGATATTACAGAAGATGGTCAATGATGGAAATTTTCCAGATCCTCTTGATAAAAACTATCTAGTTGTCAGGGATGCGATGGTTAAATTGTCAGAAGACACCCAGACTTCTCTACTTGTTAAAAATCTTATTACAAAGAGCAGCATTCCAACTATTAATTTTTCCGACAAGGGAACTGAAGGTGGAAATTAGCTGGGCCATCTGACTTGAACGAGTCACTAGGATTTTAACTACAAGGAATCACTAGGATGTGCATGGCTGTGTTGGAAGAGCATTTCCTGTTGACTTGAAGTGTTCTTCTAGGATCCTCAAATTACTCTACAGTATTTATTTTTGAGTGGTATCAACTGCAACAGCATCAAGTGAGGGTATGTTCCTTAGTTTGACTTTGTTCCATACTTCTTACTCGCATCCAAAGTGGATTTTATGCAATTTATGCCCAATAATCTAGGAATTTTTCCCTATCAATAATTAGCTGGACATAGTTAGATTGGAGTCTTAGTTATTGAAAGTGAATTCTGTTATTTCATTGCAAGTAAAGTGTACCTATTATTCGAGTGCATATAATAATATTAGGAGTCAATCTTAAAAACCAAATGAGCAGCATTTCTTTCGCCCTGTAAGAAATGGAAAATTTCATCCATGAGAAAGAATAATAAGATACACTATTAGATGTCCAAGCTTACAAGTCTGTTAATTTTAAACATGATACCAAGAATTCAATTTCTGAAACAGGTAAATTCAGAAGAACAAAATGGTCTAATAAAGTTATATTCTGCATTTTGATAGTTTTGCTGTAGTTAGCCATGACATTGAAAGCCTTTTTGTATTAGCAGCCTAATTACTACTACCTCTTATATTATCCAGCATTTAGTTAAGCTCATTTTCTTTATTCAAGTGTGTATCCAAATATTGTTTCCTCATTTGTTATGTTCATAAGTAGATTAGTCTTGCTAGGATGTGACAACTTTAGGGTTTCTCTTACAGTTTTGTTTATCTGTAAATATTGATTGAAATGCTTAAATTTTGTTTCAAATTTTTTAAGCAGAACGCTTTCAAAAACTTAAAAGAATTTTGTTGATGTTAGCCGTAGACTCTTGTTCCCTCTTAGATCCAATTTTCCACCACCAAAATAACCATTTAGAGGCCGAGGGCTTGAGTTTTTGCCTAAGTCTATGCCTAAATGATGTGATATGTGAGTTGTCAATATTTTATAAATTATAAGATGATATGATAATTAATATGATGTTAATAATTCATATGTCATGTCATTTGGATATGAATTTGAGCAAAAGAATTTGGGAAGCTAGTATTAATTATATCTGGGATCTAAAAAATCACATAAATCATGAGATAATGTGATAATTAATATGATATTGATAATTCATATATCATCTCATTTGGATGTAAGTTTGAGCAAAAAGCAAAAAAAAAATTGAGAAGCCTAACATTACTCATGCGAGATCTAACTAAATTTCTTGCTTTCCAATTAGTGCCACTGCCAAGTGACAAGTCATTGGAAGTGATGTGTCGTAAGCACAACAATTAATCATGCTGGGAAGTATAATAACTTAATCGCCCTGGAACGAGTTCATTCTATCTATGCCATAGACCAATTCCTTACAGAGATGAGTGGCATTCACTTGAATAGTACATTTGATGTGGGCTTAAAAGTTTGAAAGCCCTCTCTTTCCTTTGCAAATCCTGATTGTATTGTTTCTTATGGGTGTATAAATTTCATGTGATTCAAATTTTAACATGAAGATCAATTTTTTGGCCGTATATTTTATGACATTAAGAAGCTAGATATTAAGAATTGCTCAAGTTAGTATTCAATTGTTACGTCTAAACTACTTTTCTTCATATCCCTCATTTTGTTACATCTAACGCATTAAGTTGCAGCTTGTAGGCCAAAGCTAAATCACAACCAATGGAGACCAGATTCTTGAGTTACAATTTCACCCTATGAATTCACTCAATCTATATTTCTACCATTGTTAATTTATTCCTATCATGTGATTGATCGAGTATTTCTAAAGTATCCACAAGCCTCTTTCAAATGGTTGAGTGGACTTACCTAATCACTTTATTGAATATATTCTTACGATTGTTAGTTAACTTAGGCACATTATGTATCAACTACTCATTATGATAGGATGAGATTAGATAACACTGTAACATGTTTGGTGCAATTGAGATCGGATTGTATTTAGCAAATTTAATTTAATTTGATCAATTTTTAAATAACATAATGAATTATCTTTAAATATATTTAATGTAAATAATAAATAATAAAAATAGAAACTAATTAAATATAATATATTTTTAAATAAAATTAAAAGATTTTAATTTATAAAACTATTTTAAACAAAATTTATAATTATAAATATATTTAATATTATCATTATTAATTAATTTACTAAAAATTATTTCTTGATACAGCATTAAAAATTAATTAAAACATTTAAATACAAAAATAAATTAAAATAAAAAGAGAGAATCCCGCTCATGCGAGATTCCTGAAACCCACCAAAATCCTGCTCATGCGATTGGACCTGGAAAGAAAGGGAGCCAAATGTGATAACTTACACTTCTTTAATAGACGGATTATGCAACACTAGAAGACCTGACGATGCTCTCATGCTATGGAATGAAATGGATGTAAAGGGTGTGCACCCAACAAAGTCGCTTTCATTGCTCTCTGTTTTGAAAGAAGCATGTGTAGCAAATCACACAACACGTCAGATGTTGTTCATATGACCAATAAGTTGATCTCCATCTTCACCAAACAGCCTTCTTTGTCTCCCAACGACCCAGAACTGGTCAATCTTGCACCAAAACTGACCAACAAAGTAGTCGAAACCGTGTTAAACAACATGAGGAGCTGGAGAGTAGCTCACATGTTCTTTGTTTGGGCATCAAATCAAAATGGGTACAAGCACAATATATACACTTACAACGCCATGGCGTCAATCCTATCACGTGCTCGACAAAATGCCCCACTGAGTGCTTTGGCCAAAGATGTTGTGAAGTCAGGCTGTTTCATGTCTCCTGGGGCTTTGGGATTCTTGGTTAGGTGTTTGGGGAGTGTCGGGTTGGTTGAAGAGGCCAACACGTTGTTTGATCAAGTTCAAATGATGGGGCTTTGTTGTCCCAATAGTTATAGCTATAATTGCTTGTTAGAGGCTCTTTCCAAGTCGTCTTCGACTGACTTGGTTGAGATGAGATTCAAACAGATGCGTGATTTCGGGTGGGGTTATGACAAGTACACGTTCACTCCTCTTTTGCAGGTTTATTGCAATGCAGGCGTGTTTGATAAAGCTTTGAGTGTTTTCAATGAGATTCATGATCACGGTTGGGTTGATCAACGCGTGTTTTGTATCTTGGTGTTGGCTTTTAGTAAGTGGGGTGAGGTTGATAAGGCATGTGAGTTGATTCAAAGGATGGAAGATTGCAATATCGGGTTGAATGAGAAGACATTCTGCGTTTTGATTCATGGTTTTGTGAAGGAATCCAGAATGGATAAGGCCTTACATTTGTTTTGTAAAATGAAGAGGTCAGGTTTACCCCAGATGTTTCGGTTTATGATGTAATGATGTGGAGGCCTTTGTAAAAGCAAACAACTTAACGAGGCGTTACTGTGTACTCGGAAATGAAGAAGTCTGGAAATAAACCTGATGGTGGGATTCTTTCGAAGCTTATATCTTCTTGTTCGTCAGAACAGGAATTGACCCAGTTAGTAAAGGAAAGCTGGGGGGATATGGATGTAAAATCTATGGCATTGGTTTGTAATGCTTTTATGAGTGTTCTTGTTGACAATGGGTTGATAGATAAAGCATATAATCTGCTTCAGGCCATGATCCGGGGTGAATTTATAGTTGATGTTGGAGGAGATGAGTTTTTGCAATTTGTAGGAACTGTGTGTCCGGATACCACTTCTTTCAGTATTGTTATTAATAAAATACAGAGGGATGGGAAGTTGGACCTGGCCCTCAGTCTCTTTCGAGATATGGATAAGATCGGTTGTAAGAAAAATGTTTTTCTGTATAATAGTTTAATTGACGGGCTATGCAATTCGAATAGATTGGAAGAAAGTTATGAGATTTTGGGAGAAATGGAGGATTCTGGTTATGGACCAACCAGTTTTACCCACAACACAGTATTTGGTTGCTTATGCAGGAGACAAGACGTTGAAGGAGCCCTTGATATAGTGAGGAAAATGCGTGTTCATGGACATGAACCGTGGATGAAACATTCTACCTTACTAGTTAAAGAGCTGTGCAAACATGGGAAATCCATGGAAGCTTGCAAATTTCACGAGGAGTTTCAACTTACTTTAATTTTAAATTTATTTAAGACCTAAACAAGAGCAATAAAATAAATTAAGAGGGCTTTTGGAATTAAATTGAGATTAGTACATAAAATTAAATAAAAGAAAATCAATGAATACAAACTTAGTTAGGACATCCTATTCATCACTAAACAATCCCTCAATTTGCTAAAAAGATTAATAAAGCAAATTCATAATAATGCATGATGAAGATATTCACGACAAAGTATGATTAACTCATGTTGTAAGAATATAAACCACACATCATACAAATTGCAAGTGTGGTAGGCCCAAAGCAGCTCTAGTTCATTTCCACGTAATGAAGGAGAAGGGAATGAAACCTGACATATATGTTTATGTAGTACTGATAAGTGCTTTTCTTTCTGACCACAACTCACCTTTGGCATTTGAGATATTACAGGAGATGGTCAATGATGGAAATTTTCCAGATCCTCTTGACAAAAACTATCTAGTTGTCAAGGATGCGATGGTTAAATTGTCAGAAGACACCCAGACTTCTCTACTTGTTAAAAATCTTATTACAAAGAGCAGCATTCCAACTATTAATTTTTCCGACAAGGGAACTGAAGGTGGAAATTAGCTGGGCCATCTGACTTGAACGAGTCACTGGGATTTTAACTACAAGGAATCACTAGGATGTGCATGGCTGTGTTGGAAGAGCATTTCCTGTTGACTTGAAGTGTTCTTCTAGGATCCTCAAATTACTCTACAGTATTTATTTTTGAGTGGTATCAACTGCAACAGCATCAAGTGAGGTATGTTCCTTAGTTTGACTTTGTTCCATACTTCTTACTCGCATCCAAAGTGGATTTTACGCAATTTATGCCCAATAATCTAGGAATTTTTCCGTATCAATAATTAGCTGGACATAGTTAGATTGGAGTCTCAGTTATTGAAAGTGAATTCTGTTATTTTCATTGCAAGTAAAGTGTACCTATTATTCGAGTGAATATAATAATATTAGGAGTCAATCTTAAAAACCAAATGAGCAGAATTTCTTGTGCCCTGTAAGAAATGGAAAATTTCATCCATGAGAAAGAATAATAAGATACACTCTTAGATGTTCAGCTTACAAGTCTGTTAATTTTAAACATGATACCAAGAAATTCAATTTCTGATACAGGTAAATTCAGAAGAACAAAATGGTCTAATAAAGTTATATTCTGCATATTGATAGTTTTGCTGTAGTTAGCCATGACATTGAAAGCCTTTTTTGTATTAGCAGCCTACTACCTCTTATATTATCCAACTTTTAGTTAAGCTCATTTTCTTTATTCAAGTGTGTATCCAAATATTGTTTCCTCATTTGTTATGTTCATAAGTAGATTAGTCTTGCTAGGATGTGACAACTTTAGGGTTTCCCTTACAGTTTTGTTTATCTGTAAATATTGATTGAAATGCTTAAATTTTATTTCAAATTTTTTAAGCAGAATGCTTTCAAAACTTAAAAGAATTTTGTTGATGTTAGCCGTAGACTCTTGTTCCCTCTTATATCCAATTTTCCACCACCAAAATAACCATTTAGAGGCTGAGGGCTTGAATTTTTGCCGAAGTCTATGCCTAAATGATGTGACATGTGAGTTGTTAATATTTTATAAATTATAAGATGATATGGTAATTAATATGATGTTGATAATTTATATGTCATGTCATTTGGATATGAATTTAAACAAAAGAATTTAGGAAGCTAGTATTAATTATATCTGGGATTTAAAAAATTGCACAAATCATGAGATAATGTGATAATTAATATGATATTGATAACTCACATATCATCTCATTTGGACATAAGTTTGAGCAAAAGGCAAAAAAAAAATTGAGAAGTCTAACATTACTCATGAGGGATCTAACTGAATTTCTTGCTTTCAAATTAGTGCCACTGCCAAGTGACAAGTCAATGGAAGTGATGTGCCGTAAGCACAACAATTAATCATACTGGGAAGTATAATAACTGAATCGCCCTTAAACGGTTTCATTCTATCTGTGCCATAGACAATCCCTTGCAGAGATGAGTGGCATTCACTTGAACAGTACATTTGATGTGGGCTTAAAAGTTTGAAAGCCCTCTCTTTCCTTTGCAAATCCTGATTGGATTCTTATGGGTGTATAAATTTCATGTGATTCAAAATTTTAACATGAAGATCAATTTTTTGGCAGTATATTTTATGACATTAAGAAGCTAAATATTAAGAATTGCTCAAGTCAGTATTCAATTGTTACGTCTAAACTACTTTTCTTCATATTCCTCATTTTGTGACATCTAACGCATTGAGCTGCAGCTTGTAGACCAAAGCGGTACCACACCGAATTGAATCCAGTCTGTACGGAACTAGATTGGTTATGGACTAGATTGAATTTAGTTTGGTCCTTTTTAAGGCCTCTACAGTGATGCAAACTCCATATATAGAGATTCGACATTCGTAATCAAATTGAAACAAAATCCTAAAAAAATTAATTTAGATTATAAAAAATCTATGACCCATTGATTAAAGAACCAAAAACCAAATATATAACGACGTCACTCCCAAGAAAGAGATAAGAATGTGGAAAATAAGTCAAGGTTGGTAAATCAAGAATCAATCACTATGCAATTCTTAAAGTTCTCAAAAGAATAATAGAGAAATGTTATAAACTTTATTTAATGAAAGTTTAATTGAAATTTTAGGTTTAATAAGTCTTTGATAGGCATAACAACCCTAAATTAATTAAAACCTTAATTTTAATTAACCCTACACACCTACTCTTCTAAGCATACCCACATTGGACTTTTAATTTAATTAAATGTCTTAACCCAATAATTAAAAACTTAACATAAAATTAAATAAATTAAACTAATTTAATACAAATAAATAAATTATGTCCAAATTAATACAAATAAATAAATAACAGTCCAATTTGCGTTAGAACTGTCGTCCAAGCCTTAAGAATGATGTTCTTGGACTTGGTCTTGGACTTGAATGATATTTTGATGCCTTGATGTCCCCTCAAAGCCGTCCAAACCATGTTGTGCAAGACTCTTGGCCCAAATCTCTAAGTGAGTTCATTTAAAACTTCTTTCATCCTCTTAACTCGAGCCATTGTCATAGGTCCTCCATTAACGCTTAAAGGATCTATAAGCTTGCTTCCTTAATTTCCATCATTTTCTCTTTCCTCAAAAGAATTTATTCTCAAATTAGCACTGGCATCAAATCAAAGGAGAAATATCAGAGACATTGAAAGTAGCACTAACATTATACTCATGTGGTAAGTCTATTTTATATGCATTGTCATTGATGCGTTCAAGCACTTAGGATGGACCATTTCTACACGACTGTAACTAGATTTTTGTTGATCAAGAAACATCTCTTTGTGCATATGCATCCAAACCCAATCTCATGGCTTGAACACAATTTTCTTTCGCCTCTTGTTATCTTAAGTAGCATATTACTTGGTTCTCCTTTCAATATGTTGTCTAATTCTCTCATGTAGTTACTTAACAAATTCAATTTTCTTTTTACCATCCAAGTTAGCTCTTTCCTCCATAGGTAAAAGAATCAAGGAATCAAGTCCAATGACGTAAGTGGATTAAAACCATACACAATCTCGAATGGTGAACACCCAGTAGCTGAATGCACACTCCTATTGTAAGCAAACTCTACAAGTGGCAAACAATCTTTCCAATTCTTCAAATTTTTCTAGATGATGGAACACAGCAAGGTATCCAAAGTTCTGTTAACCATTTTCGTTTGTCCATCAATTTACGGATGACAAGTAGTAGAAAACAATAGCTTTGTTCCTAACTTCCCCCATAAAGTCCTTCAAAAATGGCTTAACAACTTCACATCTCGGTACTTTATGAAGTCAAACAATATCCTTAAAGAATAGGTCAATAACGTATGTGGCATTATCAGTCTTGTGACATAGTATGAAGTGAGTTATCTTTGAAAACTTGTTAACCACAACAAACGTCGAATCTCGACCCTTTTTGGACTTAGCTAAACCAATACAAAATCCATATAAATATCAATATAAGGTTCACTAGATATGGACAAAGGTGCATGCAAACCATAGGATAAAACTTTAGATTTAGACTCTCTCTATGTTATGCATTTCTCATAAATTCACTTAACATCTCTCTTCATGTTAGACCAAAAGAAATGCTCATCCAACACATCTAAAATTTTCCTAACACCAAAATGTCTCATTAGACCAACCCTATGCACTTTTCTAACAAGCAACTCTCTTATAAACCCCTAAGGAATGCATAATCTACTCTCCCTACACATATATCCCTCATGTCTATAAAATTTGCTAAAGGCAACCTTCTCACAAGCAATATACAGACTAGCAAAATCAAGATCATTCACATACAATTTCTTGATATGTTCAAAACCGGCATTCAAAATTGAAATCAATGTATACCTGCGAGACAATGCATCACCTACAACATTATCCTTTCCTTGCTTATACTTGATCACATAAGGAAAGGTTTCTATGAATTCTACCTATTAGCATGCCTCCTACTAAACTTACCCTATCTATTCAAATGCTTCAAGGACTCATGATTAGTATGGATTACAAATTTCTTAGGCCACAAATAATATTACCAAGTTTCTAAAGCCCTAACTAAAGCATACAACTTTTTGTCATAAGTAAGATAATTTAATGATGTTCCACTCAATTTCTCACTAAAATAAGCTATGGGACGTCTATCTTACATAAGAACAACCCCTATACCTATTTTTGATACATGACACTCAATCTTAAATGTCTTAGAAAAATTAAGCAGTGGAAGCAATGGTATGGAACACAACTTATCCTTAATAAAATCAAATGCATGTTGTTGCTCACTATTCTATTTGAAACCCACACTTTTTTTCATAACCTCAGTTAGTGGTGCAGTTACGGTGCTAAAATTTGTAACATATCTTCTATAAAAACTAGTCAACCCATGAAAGCTGTACACTTCACTAACATTTCTAAGTAAAGGCCACTCCCTAATAGCCTTAACATTCTCTTCATCTACTTCTATCTCTTTTGACGTAACAACAAAGCCTAAAAACAAAATCCTATCCGTGCAAAAGGAACATTTTTTCAAATTAGCATACAACTTTTCTTTCCTTAACATGTCAAGCACACAATGTAAATACCTAATATGTTCTTCTATGCTTTTGCTGTACACTATTATGTCATAAAAATAGACCACAACAAATTTTCTAATGAAAAAATGCAAAACATGATTCATTAATCTCATGAAAATATTAGGTGCATTAGTTAAACCAAAGGGTATGACTAACCACTCATACAAACCATGTTTCATTTTAAATACAGTTTTCCCTTCATCTCATTCTTTTATTCTAATTTGATGATATCCACTTTTAAAATCAGTTTTAGAAAACACACAAGATCCATGTAACTCATCTAACATGTCATTTAATCTAGGTATGAGATGTTGATACTTAACTATAATTTTGTTGGCAACTTTGTAATCGATGCACATACGCCAAGTCTCATCGTTTTTAGCCACAAGTAGAATGGTACGAACATGGACTTATGCTCTCCCTCACATACCCTTTCTTCATCAACTCTTTAACCTGCCTTTCAAGCTCTTTTGTCTCATTAGGATTACTTTTATATGCAAGTTGGTTTGGAATTGTAGCCCCAAGTATAAAATAAATTTGATGCTTTATTCCCCTCTTTGGTGGCAATCCATTCGACATCTCCTAAAGGAATACACTTTGAAATCTTGCAAAAGAGTCGTAATAACAATAGGCAAAGAAATATTAAGGTCAAAGTTAGAAAAATAAGCATCTTTGTATGAAAGTACAAACATTTGCTGTTTGACTAGAAAAGCAACCTTCATATCACTCTCTTTTGCATAAACACACTTTTTTTTTTTTTTTGTTACTTTTCTTTCTCTCATTCTCTCATTTACACTCGACCTTCCCACTTTTCTTTTACACACACTAATGTTTTGTCACTCTTTCTTTCACAATCAGCTCCCTTTCTCTCAGCCTTACTAGTGTTTGAACTCTCGACCTCTTTTTTTTCTCTCACTCTCTTTCTTGTGTTCACTCTCTCATCCTCACTTAATCCTCATACATCTGTCTAGGTGTTAAAGGTACAAGAGTGATCATTCACCTATCTATAGTAAAAGAATATATATTTTTAAACCTATCATGTATTACCCTCCTATCATATTGCCATGAACGACCTAAAAGCAAGTGACCAGTATGAATAGATACAACATCACACACCACCTCATCTTTATACCTACAAATAGTGAAAGGAACTAGCACTTGTTTTGTTATCTTAACCTCTCTACAATCGTTCACCTATTACAACTTGTATGGTCTAAGATGTTTTGAAATAGATAAACTCAATTTCTCTACTAACTTAGTGTTAGCAACATTGGTGCAACCACCCCCATAAATAATCCCACTACACACCCTATCCTTGATATGACATCTAGTATGAAAAATATTATCACACTGCACCCCATCATCTTCCTTCACTTGCACACTTAAAGCATGTCTTGTCACTAACAATTTTCCATTTGTGTGATACTTAATTTTAACATCACTAGTATCTTCCAAATGTGATATCTCATCATCATCACTCTCCCCTTCGGTATCTATCTATCAATCCTCTTTCAGAATCATAGTTCTCTTATTAGGACATAGAGAAGCTATATGACCTCTTCCCAAACACATGAAACATTTGATGTCCCTATTTCTCTTTTAGGTTACCTTGGACTTGCCTTTATCTTGGCTGTTACCTTTACCCTCTTTAGGCTTAGTAGTTTTGGCCTTAAGCTTGAGAGATGCCTTATCTTCTTTTCTTCCCCAATTTGACTTCCAAGTGAGTTTATTTGAGTATGACACTATAGTATGTGGCTGATTAGGGGTGGGGCATGTGAATGTTTAATTTAAGAAAAACCTCAAAAAATCATTTGACTTATGAAACAATCTCATTTTTCCATTCATTGTTTCATTTTTATTCAAAATACAATAAACATTATAATTTAACAGAAAAAATTGATAAAAATTAAAAAGACGTTTTTACCCCTAAGATTTTATTAAGAAAAATATAATAATCTTAAAATAAGATTTTAAAATAAAAAATTATATATTAATAAAAACTTATCTCTACCATCCATCTCATACATAGGTGGAGGAGATCAACACACAAAATCAAAAAATAAAAAATTTGATGAAAATAAGAAAAATAGTTAAATAATGTTTTTAAATACAAAAATTAAATACTAATAAAAAATTTTCTCCACCATCCATGTCATAGATGGATGGTGGAGATCAACGCACAAAATTAATTTTTTTTTTAAAAAATTAATTAAAAAAATTAGCTTCTAGATTGGGCCCAGCCCATGAACTTCATCATCATCATCATCATCAATCTCTCATCTGCCATGGACTCTCAACATCAACCTAACTCCATCATCATCATCAACCTCTCATCTGCCATGGACTTTCAACATCAACGTAGATTTCTCATCTTCAATCTCCCATAATCATCAATAAACATCATTAAAAAAAAAAACCAATAACAAAAAAAAAAAAAAACCTCAATCAACAAAAAAAATAAACAGCAAGTAGTGGTAAAAGGTCTCCATGGTGGAGGGTCTCCATCATGGAGACTTGAATGGTCTCCACCACTAGAGACCTAAGTGGGTCTTCAATGATAGAGACGCACCTAGGTCGTGTGCATCACAAACAACACTATCGTCGATAAGAGAGAGCTTCACATGCTGTTGTCAATGAATTGAAATAGTGTGATAAAGTCATTCATGTCGTTGAACGCACCATGCCGCCATCATGACCCACCTACAAATTCGAACCCATTATGCTGTCAAACCAAATGATCAACCAAAACCCACTAAGTTGTTGTCACCATCATCATCGATCAGAGAAAAAAGTAAGGTAAATATGGGAGAGAGAGGGAGCATGAGAGAGAGGGAGCAAGAGAGAGAGTGGGATAGGTGAAAGACCGAGAGAGAGCAAGAGAGAGGGGTAGGGGATGATGGTGGCTTCGATTTTTTTTTTTTAAAAAAAATCTCATTTTCTTATAATTTTATATTTAATATTATTTATTTTGATTTTTTATATTTTAATTAAATTATTTTAATTAATTTTTCATGGCTTTTTCCTTTTTGTCTTTGTAGTCAAACGGTCAACCATATCAACCTAACGGAATCTGTGACCGTCAGAGGTATTATCGTCATTTCATACGCTTCTAAGGGTAGTTTAGATATTTATTTTAACGTCAAGTGATATTTCGGGTAAATATAAAACAATGGGTGGTAAAATTTACTTATTCTCATACATCAGAGGTTTTTTGGGATTTTTTCTATAATTTATTGTTAGAATTGTCTCAATCCTTTTTTAACTTGTCACTAAACCTATCCCCTACGTGATAGACATGTAAAGACTCCAAATTCAGATGTTTAACAAATTAGTTTTCACTTTTTATTTTAGATAATATTTAATTTGAATCTTAATAATTTGTAATCATTTTTATTTTCAGTTTGTTTTGTTATATCCTTAGAAGAGTGCTTTAGGTTTCAACAATAATTCAAATTTGCGGTTCTGATCAATTTTAAGATTTATCAGTATGAGTTCTATAGGTTTTTTTTTTTTTCTATTTGATCAATTATACAAACTCAGTTGTTAATTTTGATTAATTACAAATAAAAATAATTAATATGGAGGAAATTTCTTAAACATGAATTCCATAATTTATCATTTTTGTTTCATCAAAGTTGGTCGGTAATTTTGTCTTTTTAGTTTGACGACTGAGTAAACCCATTGGCACACATCATCCTTTAGTAAGAGTGGTTGAATATCCATTTTGACACTAAGAGATCAAGGATTTAAGTCCCCTTCGTTGTCATTTGAAACACAAAGTGTAGATTATGAGTCTCCTCTGGTAAAAGTTGTCCTCTCCCCAGTTGTAAGAGTAATCATCCGAGATGTGCTATCAATAATCCACCTCTCGATAGGTCCTGACACTGCAATCATCTAACTCATAAGCTGTTAGTATTTAAAAAAGAAAAAAAAAAAAAAAAGGTAAACCTATTGGCTAACTATTCATTGCATTTGTGGATGATGATTTTGAACTCATAAATTAGCAAATTAAACAATATCATCTCATTGTAATATATTGTAACAATAATAATGATTAAATTACAAAAAGATGATGAAATACATACCTTTAACAGGAGTAATTAGATCAAACAAATAGTACTACGGATGGTAAGCAATCACAGATGGAAAGCCAACTCACAACACCGTGTAAGAGTCTTGAACAAATTTTGTGTTTTTCTCCGTTTTATGTCAAAGGAAATTTTTTTTTGCAGCAAAAACAAAAAGGAACCTCCTTACGTTGAAGGGAAAATACATGGATATTTTATATGTGCCAGGAAACTGAAATTGCCAGCAGTTTTAATTGCTCTCAACTTCTCTAGCAGTTTCTTGGCAGTTTTTTTTATCATGATCCAAATAAAATTGGATCTTGGATCTTAGATCTTGGTTGACATCATTGGGTTCTAAGTAAAACCCAAACCATAATCCAAAAGCCCAACAATACATTCTGGGCGGGCTTTTCCTTTTTTTTTTTTTTTTTATTATTATTATTTTCCAACAATGGATGATAATGGTAATTAAGTCTGACTTCTAACATCTATAAACTTTAAAAACTTTATTAAGAAAAAAAAAGGACATAGTACAAGTATAATTACCACAATTGGGATTTTTTGATGTATACCCTAAGACATGGCCTGAAAAAGCTAGGAGGAAAGATCCACACATATGTAAAAAAATTTTCACAAGCATAGTTGTGGTAGAGATGCTCAAACTGGTCTCTCTAATGCAAAGATGGAGAGAGTGCAGCTGATTACACCAGTCAAAATGGCTTCTTAATCTTTTTTATGACTGATTTCTTATTAAAAAAAAAAAAAAGATTTAGTACTATACGACAAATACCACTGTACAATGACTTATTCTATTTGCATCATTTTCTTATAAAGTTCTTTGAAACTTTGTTTTGATGGCTTTTTATTAGAAATCATTATAATAATACAATGGCATATTCAAAAATTTATATGAAATAGGGCATTATAATAAAATATATTATATACAATAATATTAAAATTCAACTATAATGTAAATATTATTAATTGATATACCAATACATATCAAACTTATATATACATATATATATGAGAAAATTTCCACACCCGCTCATTAATACGCAAGATGGAATTTAAACCCCTATCAGAGGTACGGGAAATGCATTAATCATTTGATCCATAAATAGATGTAAACTTGAAGTGATTGAATCAATTATATCACTATTGAATTTCCATGGTATTACTATTTACTATGAATAATAATTATAATGTTAGAAAAAACAAAAAAAAAAAACTAATATCATAACATAGTATATGATTTTATAAAATATATATATATATATTATTGAATAAAAAAGTTCATATCAAATCAAAATAATGCACCTAACAAATGAACTTGGATAAAATCATATTATATTGTAATTAAAATATTTTTATGAAACAAATCAATAAAATAATAAAATCAACATCATCTAACAAAAAAAGAAATGAAAGATAAAAAATAATTGAAACATCCTTATCTGTTAGTAATTGTGATCTTACAAATTTAGATAAAAAAATTTTACAAATTAGATGGTTAAGTTGAAAAATAAAAACATTTATAAAACAAGAAATTTAAAAAAATATAATAATAGAGTGTAAAAGTTTAATAAAAACTTAAGAATTAATTAATTTGTCTCATAAAAAATACATACAATACTATAGGGACAAAAGTATAGAATAAAAATTTAGAATATATATATATATACACTAACGTGTAATTTTAGTTAGAGTACTACAGGGGTTTTATTTAAGTAAAGGGACAGCTTTTGTTAAACGTAATCCAATCGAGAGAAGAGACTGGAAAACTGACAGACCATTGAGGACCCATTTGAAATGAAAGAACTTTCTCTAGAATAAATTTGTCCTATTATTATAGAAAAAACCGAAAGAAAAATAATTGATGCAAGAGCATAAGTTTCAAAAAAGTAGGATTACTAAAGGAAAAAGATACTAGAAAATCTTGTCCAAAATTTGAAATTTCAACACTTCTCTTATAAAGCTAATATAATATGAGGAGCTTTTGTCAATATAGGACCCACTCCAATCTACATATATTATTTTTAATTACAATTGTGTGAAAGCAGGAAGTTGTGGAAAAGGATGGAAATTTTACATAAAAATAATCTTTATCTTTCTTGACATAAAGCGTCAAGGAAAAGACACCAACCAAAGGCACCAAGACTTCGAAATAATCAATGAAGTAAATTTCCAGTTTCTCTTTAACGTGTAATTCCATCAAAAGTAAGGGTTGTTTGTTTGTTTGCATTTTTTTTTTTTTTTATATGAGGGAGGAGAGATTAAATTTAAAGAAAATTTCCGTATTATATGTTTTATAACAAAAGTGGAGCTTCAACCTTGATATCTGAGGATTAAGAAAAGTACTCAACCATTCTTATTAAGAGTGGTATGCACATTTTGCAACCAACCATGTGATAAGAAGTAGAAGAGGCCAGCGGCAGAGAAGGAAATATTTGAGATAAGACAGAGGACAGCAGCAGAACTTTGTGGGAAGGTCCTGGAATGTGTGAAACCCCACTTGTTTGGCTCAATTTGCTGACTGAAATTTGTTTGTAACATGTGAAACTGTGATTTCACTTTAAAACAGAAAAGAATATATAGTAACTGCAAATTTAGGTGTGGAGATGCTGAAGACTAGTTGAATTATCAGACTTGTTTGGAACAAGTGAAATAGCTCCAACTGTTTTAAACATACCACAAAGCCTACCTCATTAGCAGGATTGACATTCACTAAAATTTTGTCATTAACTCTGCCAAGTCATTGACCGTAAAAAGATACAATAATTGTGTCAATAATTTGCTCACATCTGATCAAGATCTAATCCTCACTTTCTCTGAAAAATAATAACTTTTTCAACCATAATTTCAATTTATGACCATCTTTCAGAATTCTTTCCTCAAAAGTTTGCACCAACTAAAATTCCAATTATGACGGGAAAACATTTCTTGTGCTTGTCCTAACAAGATTCTTAAATCCAATAGCAATTTCGTTCAAGCTCGTTCAGAGACCAAAATGCCACTCTCATGTTTGAGTCAATAACCACAAACACAAAAAACAATGTATCTACAGGGAAGGATTCAGATCTTAACTAAAACGGGGTAGGTATAGCATTATATCGGTAACAAAACAGGTTTGAGACATTTTAAAGATTTGATTTAACTTGGCAGCTCGTAGATATACAATGCAGGCTTGAGACATTTATGACAAAGCCTTTAGTTTTAATTTTAAAAGATGGCAAATGACGGAGACCTAAACTTTTAACTTAATATATTTAGAAATGACAGAGTACTCCGTCGAGACTTGATTATAGTTTATTAGTTGGGTACACTTCTCCATACATGATATTCCTTGTGACTTCTATTTTAAAAAGGAACTTCTGTCTATAGTTGCTTACATTTAAAAGCTAAAATAAGAAAGGTTTGATTTTTTAGAATTGGAAAAATTACACTAACTTCCACCCACTGTAGGTGAAATTACACTCTCCTTTGAAAGATCAGTTAATTACACAAACATCCCCTAATAACTATTGATTAACGGTTGATTAACTAGAGAGTTTATCTGTGGAAAAGCAAGTTGGATTTTTCAGTTTAACTTAGAGTGAAATAAAAAGTTTTTATAGACGTTGCAATCATATTTCGCCACATCAACTCAGAAATTAAAAATAAAATGAAAATAATATAAAAAGTAGATAAATAATATTACCAAAATAAAAAAATAAAAAAACAATCTCAGCTTCTAAATAACTGAATCATCATCAACCTTCAACCCTTGCCATCATCACCGTAAAGACTACTGAATGTTACTTTTGCTATTGAATTTAAATCAAACGTTAAGGGAGAAGCTGGAGATGTCCTTTATTGATTTTTTCAAAGTCTTGCTGCTTCCGGTTGGTGTCTTTTCCTTGACACTTCATGGCAAGAGAGATGAAGATGTTGTATTCCTTTTATGTAAAATTTCCATGTTTTTCCTCAACTTCTAGCTTTCACACTAGTATAATTAAAAATGTGTATGGAGCCAAATCCATTATTGAGAAAAAGCTTCTCAAATTGTAGACAGGACCACTTTCTTCCCAGTCCCGGTTCTTACTCCTGTCTCTTTCCTTTGTTAATCCTACTTTTCCGTAATTTCCCCTTCTACATTGATAATTTTGTAATAAAAAGACAACCAATCAATTCTAGGGAAAGTACTTTTTTCTTAGACTTATATTAATAAGAATAAATTTCCATGACTCCACCTTCTCAAGACCTGCTGCTGACCCCTTAGTCATCGTTTTTCCTTATTGATTACGTTGTAGTTGTTGCTGTCTTTTTTTTTGGTTTTTTTTTTGGTTTTTTTTGTTTTTTATATATTATATATTATAAGTATATTAATCACAAGCTGGACCCTTTTGATTAGAACACTGAGGCACAATTGAAATGAAGGTTTCGGGAAAAATAACTCACGAAGTAAGAGGAACAACCCACACAAATGGGAAAACCGCCCTATAAATCAAGAGGATAGTGCTACAGTTCGAACCTTGAACCAAGGACTCATGAGGTGATTGATTACCTATTGCACAAAAGTATTCCACTACAGAGCTACAATTTTCCTTGTTCTAGACTTTTTTCTTAGACTTATATTAATAAGAATAAATTTCCATGATTCTCAAGACTTGCTGTTGACCCCTTAGTCATCGTTCTTCCTATTGATTACGTTGTTGTTGTTGATTTTTTTTTTTTTTGGCTTTTTTGTTTTGTTTTTTTTTTCCACATATTACATATTATAAATATATTAATCACAAGCCGGAATCTTCTGATTAGAACACTAGGGCAAGAACAACCCACACAAATGGGAAAACTGCCCTACGAATCAAGAGGATAGTGCTGTAGTTCGAACCTTGAAACAAGGACTCATGAGGTGATTGATTACTTATTGCACAAAAGTATTCCAGTATTGAGCTACAATTTCCCTTGTTCTAGTGAAATTGACAGGCAGTTTTGTCACACCATGCGTATGAGTTTTGACACAGCATTTGCATCCTATATTTTCGGAGAAAGTGGACCAATGGTACATGACATTAATTTATCATCCTTAAATTAATTTCTAATGTCATTTGCAATGAGAGATAAAAATGTTTTCTGATCATGAAATTGAAACATCATGAGTTTGGTTTGAAATTTGATCTCTAGCATTATTTTTATTATTATTGTTTGAAAAAAAAAAAAGGTCAAAAGATTGTTATAACAATGGTTAAGATAGTGGGGTGTCCCAAAACCCAACTTGTGATCGAATGGGTTTACGATTTTTACCCCAAATCTGAACCGTTTAAGGCGGGGTACCCTGTACCTGACCTATTTTGACCTAATCCATTTTAAAAAATCAAAACTTTAACAAACAATAATAAATATTTTAACATAAAATTATATATTAAATTTACACTTAAATTTAAACTTTCATTTTTTTAAAGGGAATTTAAACTTTTTCTTTTTTTTTTTTTGGGAATTTAAACTTTCATTTAAATTAAATATATTCTCAAATTTAAATATGCAGTTAAATTTGAAGACATGCTTAAAATTTAACATATATATTTAAATTCACTCGTAAATTTGAATTCAATTGAACATTAATTAAAATTATTTAAACTTAAAATTTACGTACATAAACACTAAAATAATTTAATGAATATAAAATTCATTAAACTTTATACAACAAGACAGCTACAATGTTTTTTTTTTTTTTTTTAAGAGTAGGAAGAAAGAAAAAAAGGAGAATAGGAAGAAAGCCATTAGAGTTGAAGATGAAACTCGAAACAACGAGTGGAGAAGAAAAGGCAGAAATGAGAAACATGGAGAGATAGATGGGAAAAATACAATTATAGTAATACGAGAGAAGAGAAGCAAGAAAAACTTAAATAAAGACAAGAAGAAAATAGATATAGATTGGAAAGACAATAAGAGATAACAGGAGGAGAAGGGAAAAAGATAGATGAAAAAATGAAGAAAAAAAAGCTTTGGGTTGAAATTATTGCTGGGAATATGAAATTATTGGAAGACTACTTAGAATAGTTTGCCTAGATTGGTTGCTGGATTCATTTCCTCTGTACTGTTTCAAAGCTGATCTTCTACAGATCTACGTTATTACAGGAACTTACTCTTGAAAAGGTTTGAGACCTCCGAAAAGAGCCAGACTAGGACTTCGGTTGACGTCTCAATTAAATTCCAACCTACATTTGTTCCAAATTTCATGTCATTTGCATATTGAACTTTAGATGTTTTCAAAGAATTTAATTGATGCAAATTACTTTCATCAAAGCTCATTGGCTACGATACTGATATTGGTTGGGGATGGCTGTAAAACAGTTAAACAGATATAAGGTGTCTGAAACCAATAACTCAATTTGGCTACTTCTAGGTGCTTGTTGCTTTACAGACCGAGAAAATTAGTGACAGCTATAGGAGGTTGATGGGAAAGCATGGAAATATTTACATAAAAAGCATGTCATAATGTTCTTGCCTCGGGTCATCAAGGAGAAGACTCAAGCAAGAAGATTGTGGAAATAAGTGGTGGAAATTATGAGCCTTGCGTTTGATGTTTGGAACAGTGCAAAATCAAGAACTAGTAAAAGAAAATTTAAAAAGAATACATATATATATATATAAAAGAAGAAATATGAAATTTTAATTAAATAAATAATTTTTTAAAGAATTTGAGAGGAGGCACTTGGCTCCCTGGACCCATATTAGGTCCGCTACTTACTAATATTAAATCTTTTTTATTATTGCATTTTTATCAAAAAGAATAATGAAAAAAGATTTAATATTATATGACAAATACCATTATATAATGACTTATTCTATTTGCATCATTTTCTTACCGGTTTCTTTGAAACTTTGTTTTGATGGTTTCTTATTAGAAATCATTATAATAATACTAAATCTTTTTTATGATTGACCTCTTATTAAAGAAAAAAAAAATAGAAAAAGATTTAGTACTATATGATAGATACCATTATACAATGATTTATTCTATTTACATCATTTTCTAATCAGTTTCTTTGAAACTTTGTTTTGACTATTTATACCTTTGATCACTAACCAAACATATCCATCCCACTCTTCAAAATACAATCTCTCATGGCGAAAAAAAATTTTGAGATGCTTATCGTGACAGCTTTCTTAGCTCACATTTTGATAATTTTCTTAGTTTTGGCCGCAGCGACCAATATCACCACGGATCAATACACTCTTCTCGCCCTGAAAGTTCATATAGCTCATGATCCTACCAATTTGCTGGTGAAAAATTGGTCCACTACAACTTCTTCTGTCTGCAATTGGATTGGGGTTACTTGCAGTGCTCGACCCTATAGAGTCACAGCCTTGAATATTTCTAACTTTGGTGTTGAAGGCACCATCCCTTCTCAATTGGGGGATTTGTCTTTCCTTCAAAAGCTTGATCTAAGTCATAACCAGCTTTCGGGTACCATACCCTCCTCAATCTTCAACATATCTTCATTAAAAATCCTTGATCTCAGTGACAACCAGCTCTCAGGTTTGTTTCCTTCCATCATTTCCATCATGCCCTCATTACATGTCATTGACTTGGGTGATAATGGATTATCAGGTAAACTCCACGAAAATACATTCGATTATCTTCCTAATCTGAAAATCTTTAATCTCTCTCACAACTTATTAGAGGGTGAAATACCGGCCACTTTATCGAAGTGCAAAAATCTGCAATATTTTTCCTTGTTGTTCAATTATTTCAGTGGAATCATATTGAAAGAAATTGGGAACTTGACTAAACTTAATCAATAAATTATTTACACATTTTGATTTAATTAATTTTCAGGAGAAGTTCCACAAGAACTGGGCAATCTTGCAGAACTGGAACTATTATTGCTAGCAAATAATGCTTTATCAGGGCCTGTTCCTTCAACTATCTTCAACCTATCTTTTCTAACTACTTTGTACTTTTCAAATAATAGCTTGACGGGTCACCTACCTGACATTGGTCAGAATCTTCCTGCTTTGAAAGGACTACGCATGTCTCACAATCAATTCACTGGTGGAATCCCACACAATTTGTGGCGATGTAGGAATCTTCAAATTGTTTCATTGTCTTATAATCAATTTGGAGGAAGAATACCAAATGATATTGGGAACTTGACCATCCTAGAAGAACTATATCTTGGCCATAACAACTTAGCAGGTACACTATAAATCTCTCTCCTAGTATGTTTAATTATTTTTTTTATTGTTTATAATCCAGTACACAGAGTGAATCGATAACAAATAAACGTCTCATTTCTTATAAGATGTCTATTGCGCATGTTTGTTATATTGGTTTGAACACTAAAATTATGCTATCGGACAATGTTTGATTCGCATAAACACTAAAACATGATCTAACACATTATTTAAATTGATGACAACAGTAGAGCACAACTTGTTTCACATGTTGTCCCACTATATAAATAAATATATATATATTATTTTCTTAATACGAATTGATGTTATCATCGTCAATTTCAAGATACTAATATGACAAAGTCAATTATTTAATGGTTTATATTCTTGAACCAGATAATAATAAGATCAATTCAAACTTATGAAATAATAACTAATAAATAGTCAATTATATATATATATATATATAGTTTTGTGTGTGTGAAATAAAAATTTTATGTAGTTTTGCATTTGTTTGTATTTAACACATTATTAAAATTAAAAGTTTTATTTTATTATTTTTTGTAATTTCAATATAATTTGATAATAATTTCAAAAATTATATAATAAGATAAAGTGAGCATCCAAATAAAGACAAGGGCATAAAAAAAAGTAATAAATTAAATAATTTAATTAAAAAAGAAGTGGAAATGTACAAACCGTAAATGTAGAATATGTATATATGTATTTATATATACATGCATATACAGTCTATAATAAGATTAAATTTGATGATGTGAGAAAATATTAGGGGTTTCAAATAATGTTTTCTTTAATTGGCTATTGACTATTATATCGCAATGGGTTTCAAGTAATGATTTTTTAAAATATATATATATATATATATTAATGGCTATTGACTATATTGTATCCTAAGTTATACTTATGATTGTCATGGTGGATATTTAAAAAGTAAATTACATTATCAAAATTTTATTTAAAATAATTTATGTTGAATTATTTATTAAAAATATTATTAAGTTATCAAATAAAATATATTAAAATCTCAAGGGTTTATATCTTGGATTCAACCATCTCGAAGGTATGGTATGAAGCAGCCTAGACGTATATTATGGACAAAATTGGAATAAGAATTTTTTTCTACTTTTGTTAAATGATTAAAAAAAAAAATGTTTACACATATTGATTTAATTAATTTGCAGGACAAATTCCACAAGAACTGGGCAATCTTGCAAACTTGAAACTATTATCGCTAGCAAACAGTGCATTATCAGGGCCTGTTCCTTCAACTATCTTCAACCTTTCTTCTCTAACTATTTTGGAGTTTTCAAATAATAGCTTGACGGGTCACCTGTCTGACATTGGTCAAAATCTTCCTGCTTTGAAAGGACTATACATGTCTTACAATCAATTCACCGGTGGAATCCCACACAATTTGTGGCGATGTAGGAATCTTCAAATTGTTTCATTGTCTCATAATCAATTTGGAGGAAGAATACCAAATGATATTGGGAACTTGACCATCCTAGAAAAACTATATCTTGGCTATAACAACTTAGCAGGTACACTATAAATCTCTCTCCTAGTATGTTTAATTTTTTTTTTTTTTCTGTTGTTTATAATTCCGTAAACAGAGTGAATCGCTCATACATGAGTGTCGCATTTCTTATAAGGTGTCTATTAAACATGTTTGTTATATTGGCTTGAACACTAAAATTAGGTTACTAGACAATGCTTGTTTCACTTTAAAAAAATTTAGTCCAATTATTTAATCGTCTATCATTTGATGTGACACTAAAACATGATCTAACACATTATTTAAATTGATAACTGTAGTAGAGCACAACTTATTTCACATGTTGTCCCACTATATATATATATATATATATTATCTTCTCAATTCGAATTGATGTTATTATTATCAGTTTCAAGATACTAATATGACAAAGCCAATTATCTAATAGTCTATAATCTTAAAACGGATAATAATAAGATCGGCTCGAACATATATATATATATAGTTTTGTGTATGTGAGAAAAAAAAATATGTGTACTTTTGTGTGTGTATTTAACATATTATTAAAGTTAAAAGTTTTATTTTATAATTTTTTGCAATTCCAATATAACATGATAATAATTTTAAAAATTATATAATAAGACAAAGTGAGTATCCAGATAAAGACAAGGGTATAAAAAAGTAATAAATTAAATGATTTAATTAAAAAAGAAGTGGAAATGTACAAGCTGTAAATGTAGAATATATATATATATATATATGTATGTATTGTCTATAATAAGATTAAATTTGATGATGTAAGAAAATATTAGGGGTTTTAAATAATGTTTTCTTTAATTGGCTATTGACTATAGTGTAATGGGTTTCAAATAATAATTTTCTTTTTTTTTTTCAAAAAAAAATTAACAGCTATTGACTATATTGTATTCTAGATTATACTTATGATTGTCGTGGTGGATATTTAAAAAATAAATTACATTATCAAAATATTATTTAACATCATTTATCTTAAATTATTTATTAAAATATTATTAAGTTATCACATAAAATATAGTAAAATTAAATAAGATCCCGGATGGAATAAATATAGTTTTAGCACAGTGCATAATATAGTGTGATGCACAATCCAAATGCAGAACAAAACTAGATATAATTCAATTCAGTTCAATATAGTTTAATCTCATGCTATCAACTTCAATAACATACAGTACTTTAAACATGACTAATTATTGTCTATAAAGGGGAGTATTGCATTTTCTTTGATTTTTTTTTTTTTTTTTCCGCTTTCAATAAAATTCATAATTTCGTAATTCACCTCACACATTTCCAGGTGAGGTACCATATGAAATCAGTAATTTTCGTCATCTAAAGGTTTTGGGGCTTGCAATGAGCAACCTATCCGGTGAAATCCCAGCTGCAATCTTCAACATATCAACGTTGACTTATCTTGCACTTGGTGGTAATAGATTCTCAGGAAGTCTTCCGTCAGACATAGATGTTAAGCTTCCAAACGTTGAGGGACTTGAGTTGTCGGAAAATTATTTTAGCGGGACAATTCCCAGTTCTATTACCAATATTTCCAAGCTCTTTTTATTAGATTTGGGAAGTAACTCATTTTCAGGCTTTATTCCTCGCGGAATTGGTAACTTAAGAAGCCTGGAGGTGCTCAGCTTGTATAACAATTATTTACCAGCAACTTCAGATATGAGCTTTCTTTCTTCTTTGGCAAATTGCAAAAGTTTACGATATTTACAGTTACTGGGAAATCCACTAAATGGCATCCTTCCAAGTTCCATAGGAAATCTTTCAATTTCTATAGAATATTTCATCATGGATGAATGCAACATTACTGGTGACATTCCAGAAGAAATTGGCAACTTACACAACTTGATGGTGTTAAGCTTGGCGAACAACCAATTGACTGGACGTATTCCTGTTACCCTCAAAAGATTGCAGAAACTCCAAGGTGTTTATCTCGACACTAATAAACTAGAAGGATCCATCCCAAATGATCTTTGTCATTTAAATAATTTGGCTGAATTGTTTTTGCACAACAATAAGCTTTCTGGTTCTATCCCTCTGTGCCTGGGTAATCTCACCACTTTAAGGAGTCTCTGGTTAGGCTCCAATAAGTTATGTTCCGCAATACCCTCAACTTTGTGGAATCTTAGGGACATTTTGGGCTTAAATTTGTCATCAAATTCTCTAAATGGACCACTTCCATTAGACATTGGAAATTTGAAAGTTGCGATAAGTATTGATTTGTCGAGCAACAACTTATCAAGTGATATACCTAGCAGTATTGGAGGCCTACAAAATCTACAATTTCTCTCCTTGAGTTATAGTAGACTACAAGGGATGATACCTGAATCATTGGGTTACATGATTAGCTTGGAATCCTTAGACTTGTCGAGGAATAATCTTTCTGGGGCTATTCCCAAGTCCTTGGAGAAACTCCTATACCTCGAATATCTGAATTTGTCTTTTAATCGACTAGGAGGAGAAGTTCCTAGAGGAGGACGGTTTGCAAACTTCACAATTGAGTCATTTAGGGGGAATCAAGCATTGTGTGGTTCACCTCAATTGCAAATCCCACTATGCAGGATTAATACTCATCAGAAATCAAGGACTACTTTCATCCTCCGAATTGTTTTGCCTGCAATTGCTGCATTAACAATACTTGTCTTGACTCTCATACTTATATTCATAAAGCGTCAAGAAAGTAACACAAAACTGCCTAATCATTATGAGATTGCAATGTCACTAGCAGCAACATGGAGAAGAATTTCTTACCAAGAACTTCTTCGAGCAACAGGTGGATTTAGTGAAAGCAACCTACTTGGCACTGGGGGCTTCGGTTCAGTCTACAAAGGAAGACTTTTAGATGGAACTGAAGTTGCAATAAAGGTGTTTCATTTGCAACTTGAAGGAGCAAATAGGAGTTTTGATGTTGAATGTGAAATATTGCGTGGCACTCGACATAGGAATCTTGTAAAAGTCATTAGTAGTTGTTCAAACAAGGATTTTAAAGCATTGGTGCTAGACTACATGCCACATGGGAGCTTAGAGAAGTGTTTGTATTCTGAAAACTACTCTTTAGATGCTTTACAAAGATTGAACATAATGATAGATGTTGCATCCGCTTTGGACTACCTTCATTTTGGAAATTCAACTTCCATGGTCCACTGCGACTTAAAGCCTAGCAATGTCCTACTAGATGAAAACATGGTAGCACATTTGAGTGATTTTGGAATTGTGAAGCTCTTATCTGATGAAGAGTCAATGACACACACACACACTCTTGCTACGATTGGTTATATGGCACCAGGTTATTCTAAATTCCCTACTTTTATTGTTTAATTTTTATGTAAGTTTTTAGTTTTATTGATTAAACTTAACAAAGCAAATTGTATTAACAGAATATGGAAGAGAGGGAATAGTATCTAGAGAATGTGATGTTTACAGCTTCGGTATAATGCTAATGGAAACATTTACAAAGAAGAAGCCAACTGAAGATATGTTTGTTAGGGAAATGAGCTTGAGAAGTTGGGTTAGTGAGTCGTTATATGGTTCACTTGTGGAAGTTATAGACAACAATTTGCTAAGAAGAGATGACAAAGATTGGTCCGTTAAGCAACAATGTGTCTTATCTATCTTAAGTTTGGCCATAGATTGTACCGCAGATTTACCACAAAATAGAGCCAACATGAAAAATATTTTAAGCAAACTCATAAAAGTTAGAGAGAAGTTGTTAATTGCTAACCTAACAGCAGCTTAGCTTAGTAGCTTAACTCTTTCTATTGGTGTGGTGCTGCTGGATGCTTCTGATCAATCTCCAATTGTCTTCAAGTACATCCGTGGAAATTCTCTCATCTTCTGAAGCTAAGTGTTGAGTCCACCGACCTGGATGCAGCTCTTTTGCCTTAGGAAAGGGAGATGCTAGCTCTTCTTGTCTTCCAGTGGGTAAGCACTTCTCTTCTTGGGCATGATGAACTTCTATCTTTTGTTGTCGAAGCATGCATGTTGTTGAAGCATAGTTGTCTATGGTTATTAAATCTAACGATCAAGTGGAATTTCTTTATGATTGAAAATCACTTTGGATAAAGTACAACTCTTGTTACATGGGTTACTCTCTTCTTTTAACTTGCTCTTTGAATGTTCCTTGAAGGTTTCTCTCCTCTTGGCATAGATGTTTGCACTACTTTTCGCTAATCAAACTTATGTTATCGTATTGATTGCCAAGGTAATCAAACCACAAATTATTTAGGGTCTATCAACTTTTCTCTTTTTCAAGATGTTTGGTGGGTTTATTTGTCTAGAGTTTTGTAATTCTTTTGTTTATAGGGATATATCTCCCTTACCTTTCAACCATTTCGTTTGACCTTGGGGTTTGGTTTATATCCCCATTTTCTATTTTGTTTGTTTTTCTTTTGATAAAAGTTATCATCTTGAAGGGTTATAAGCATGGCAAGAGATGCTTTGCGGTTCCAACCTAGCTGGCATGCCTTAATCTTCTCCCGTGCTTTCTTCTCTTCATTGATGCAATTGATATATAAAAAGTATCAACTACAAACTTAATAACTATTTTAATGTTTATTGCCATAGACTCCAAGGGAAAATTCCCCATGAGAAATAATGTAATTTCTTCAGCCTAAGCAACATAAATGATATAATAGCTAAGCACCTACAAACCAGTGAAAAATAAATAAGCCGCACAAGGCAAGAAGTAGAGTATTACATGAAGGTATATATTAACATAGAAAAGAAGATCTGGTATTAACCTCATTCATTGTAAGATAATTATTTTAATGGACAAAGATCTCTCCTAAGCTAAACTTTTTCTAAGCACTTAATAAATTGTACGGCCATGATTCATTCTTCATTAATTTTTGATCGTTTACTTACTCTAAAACTACATCATTTGCTATGAAACACTTTCTTTAGAAGCCTAGAAATTCACACATGATAGAAAATTCAAGCCAAAACTAAAACTACCAAGTTTTTAAGGCTAGAATGATTTTGACTCACACAAGGTTAGTAGTTTTATTTTTCTATTACTTTAGTTTTTCTTGACTTCTCTATTTTGTACTGCAAATATGCAAATGTACTTTGTAATGCAAACCAGGCTCATCTAGTAGCTAGTTAGCATCAAATGTCAAGCCAAAGCTGACTACCAAGTTTTCAAGCCCCTAATCAATTTAATTAAGACAAAATTAGTAAATAGTAATTTTCTTTTTTTTATTTGTCTAATATTTTTCTTGACTTCTCTGTTTGGTAATGTAAATGTGTTTTTGGCTCTATATATATATATATATATATAGTGGAGGACCCAGTGGTTTATATTAGAGGAGCAGTTTATAATAAAGTAAAATAAAATAAAAAATAATTAAGATAAAAACAATTATAGTTCATAAGTTTTTTTTTTTTTAATTTATGAAATTTATTATATAAAGAGAAAGAAAACTCTCTATGTATAATGTTAAATATACATTATGAAACTCAAACTTTTATCACGAATGTAAAAAGAAAGTGTACTAACTATTTAAACTATAAATAGAGGTGCAATTCACACATAATTAAACATATTTTTATTTTTGAAATTTGGTCATAATAACCTCTATTACTTTTACGAGTAAAACCCATAAAAAAGCATTAAAACACTGGTGAGTTTATACATTATCACTAAAGTATAGAAATAAATTCATAACATTTAAGTTATGAACGAGATGTAAAAAAAACCTGAAAGATTGAAAAATTGAAGGAAAATTAGTCAATAGTTTATGCAAATATGATATAGTTTGCAATTAAAAAAAAAAAAAATTTATGATAACTAACGATAATTCTTCATAAATATAAAAAAGAAAAAAATGTTCATAGTTCATGATAGATTGTAAAAGTTTTCAAAGTCAAAACACTTCAAGTGTGAAAATTTGATCGATTGGTAAGTATCTATGTTATTTGTTTTTACAACCCAAATTCGAACACCAACAAACCCATATATACTGTTCATTACCTTCGAAAAAATATGAGAAAGAGCACATAAGTGAGGTGTTCATTACCTTTAAAAAAATATGAGAAAGTGCACATAAGTAAGGTGTTCATTACCTTTAAAAAAATGCGAAAGAGCACATAAGTGAGGATCGAACCATAAACGCACACTGTTCATTACATGAAAAAAAATATATATATATATATATGAGAAATAGCACGAGTGTAAAGGAGCACATAAAACCCACACACACTGTTCATTACCTTTAAAAAAAAAGAGAGAAAGAGTACATAAGTGAGGATCGAACCATGAACGCATACTGTTCATTACATGAAAGTATATATATATATAGGGGTGAACGCACCATTGGGCCAGAGGGAGCACGTGCCCCCCCTGAAATTTTTTAAAAATTAATTAAGTTTACTATATTAATCATTAGATGTTTAAATATATAAAACCAATGCCACATTGCATTATTTTCATTAAGTGACGTTGATGGTTGCACATGCCTTTTTCTCTCACTGTCACCAAGTGGCTCGGGTTCGATTCCTAACCCCACCTAAAAGTTTTTGCTTTTTCTCCTTTTTAGTCATTTAATATATCATATAAATAAAATGCCAAAATCAAACACAAAACCAAAATGGATCTGATGGTTGTGTGTGCCTTCCATTCCATGGGGAACCATGGTTGAATCCCCTTTTGACTTATGTGTTTTTTATTTTTTATTTATTTTTATTTTTTTAATTTTTTATTCTTTTATTCACTTATAATTATTGTTTTGCCCTTTGTTTTTTTTTCCTCTCTTTTTTTATTCCATTATTACAAATTGATCTTCAAAATTGAAACATTTTGACTTTAAAAATTATTATATTATACTCATTTCAAATTATTTTTTTTAATTACAAACTATATCATGTTTACACGATTTAAAGAATAAAACATATGGTGTTATTTAATCTTAATAGGTCTTGGTTTACTCATGATTATTGGTGTGAATTATTTTTCTTTTACATAAACTATTTTATATGATAAAATTCATAAATAAAAATACTCTTATGAATTATAATTATTTTTATCTTTTATTTTTATTTTACTTTATTTGTTATAAATCACATACATTTATTAGATAAAAGACTATAAATATAGCTTGATTAGTAACTCTGATAATAAATATATGTAGTTTGATTATATATATTTATTTGTAATCTGAATAGCAACTATTATCATAAAGAAGACATATCTCTAAATTAAGTTTTTATTTATTTTTTTAAGTAATATGAAATTTGAACTTCTCTCACTGAGAAAAATGGAGCTAGTGCACAATCAACTCACAATTAGTGTGCTTTTATTTTTATACTTGTATTAAGAATGTTATTTTAAAAAATTTTGTTTAAAATCTTATAAAGGATAAAACTACATATCCTCTACTGGTTATGTATTTTAACTATTTTTATTTCATATAATGTTCTTCTAGTAATTGAAGGAACATTACAAAGAAAATTTTATATATAAAAGTGCTCCCCTCACATGGATTTTTGGATCCGCCACTAAATATATATATTTTTTATATTGTCCTTTTAAAATGAGGACACCCTTACTTTAAAAAATAAGGACCAACCAATAAAATTCATCTATTGCATGTTATCTCCTAAAACAAATATTCTCTCCTATTTAATTTAAATGTAACGGATGAATTTGAATGGTTGGTCCTTACTTTTTAAAGTAAGAGAGTTCTTATTTTAAAATGACTATATATATATATATAGTGCATTTAAAATGAGAACTCTCTAACTTTAAAAAGTTAATTAAATAGGAGAGAGAATCTGTTTTAGGAGAGATAATGTAATGAATAAATTTAATTGGTTTTTTCTAACTTTTTAAAGTTAGAGAGTCCTCATTTTAAAAGTGAAAATGTCTGTTTGCTGTAGACTAACTAATTTTTGTCTATGTTGGATTTATTTAATGTTATGACTTAATAAGTTATGTTGTAACTTGAGTTATATGTCATAATATATAAACTGTAATACGAAAATAATAAACAGTAATAATATATCAACATAAGAACATTTTTAACGTGGTTCGATATTACTCTATATCCACAAGGCCTTACCCAGAGAGATCAACTATTACTGAACATACAAGTATAACCTACTTGTCTTATCCAACCTAAGACTCCCTCTTAGAGTTGATGCAAGATGAAGTATTTGTCTATTATCATTGTTTCATCAAGCTCATTTTGCCTTCATAAGTGACAGTAGTTTGAAATTCTTTCAATTTGTGAATTTGTCTCCTCTCTCTATAGCCAAATGTCTTGTTATCCCAACAAGCACTCACTCTAGACTCTCCAGCCTCACAAGCCTAAATCTAGCACACAAACTTAAAGAACAAGCCTCTCCAAATATTACAATGAATATCTCTCAATCTCTCAATGAATATACACTGTTTTCCCTCACAAAAACTTCACCAATAAACTACTTGAAGTTGAGAACCTCTAAGTCACCTAAACATGTTTCTAAAATGTTTTCATCAACATGTTGCACTCGAACTACATGCACAAACACGAACTACAAGCACACAAAGTTCTGCACTTGTATCGCACTACTTGCACACTCAAAAAATTCAAATAGTAGCATTTTATTCTCTATCCTTATATACCCATATGTGCCACACCTTGTCTGTCAAGAAAATGACCTAAAAGTTATTTTTAGAAACTAAATGGTAGAAAATAAAATTTGTGTTAAAGTAAATCAAACCAAATTGACCGAAAGCACAAGGAAATAGTATTCTTGCTCGTCCAAACTTATAAACTAGAAAAGAATGAAGTTTCCTACAATATAAAACCTTAGTTGATAATATAATACTTTCCATAACCATGGAAAGATATTTTTCAATTTACACAAGTCAACAATAAAGAAATTTCTTTATAAAAAGATATTTCATTTAATACAAACCTATAAGGAAATTATGCACTTTATTCATGGCAATAACAATATTAAATAATCATATAATTACTCAATAAATCAGACAAAAATCATTAAAACATGAATAAAACACTTCATACATTATTCAAAAAACTATACTGGAACCTACACTGTGAACTGTCAAGAAAAATTCGTTACAATATTAAAACTAATGTTGCAACACTAACCTGCATGTTATAATTTAGACAATAATCAACACAGAATGTAAACATACTATAGTCCATGTAAACATATGTTTTCCATGAGTTTTGTTACACAAACAAGGTCAATCATTAAAGTTATACACTAATGCTCAAAGCCATAAGAAGCTAACTACTAAGTGCACTACACACATGTGCATTAACAATCTCCTCCTTTGGCATCTTCTATTGCAAAACCATATTACCAATCAAAACATCATGTAAACCATGTTTCCTTCTAAACAAATCCAGTTCACTTCATAATCAAGATTCCTAATAAACAACTACTTCCCTTGAGTTTGTTCTCCCACTTTGCATCAACATTAAGCTCTTCTGCAACTCAACTTCTCCAAAAACATTCTCCCTAAAATCAAAAGAAAAAAACATGAAACAAAGATGAATCAACCATTTCTCCCTCTTTTTGACATAAAAGGGCCAAAGTAATCACAACAAAACAAAACATAAATAGAGCAAATCAAACATAAGAGATCGAAAAATTTGAACAGATTTGATTCTATTCTTAACATCCTACAAAAGATAAACAAAAGGGTTTTTAAACAAAACACAGCAAGTAATGTCACAAGAAGTACGGAGCCTATCATAACATTCACCTAACAGTTTAAACAATTGAACAAGACAAACCACAAACAAAAATAAAGTTCAACAACTAGAGCAATCTGAAAACAATTTAACTCATTGGACAAACATATTCAATGTTCCCTTCTCTTAGACTTGGATTGTGGTGTTAATATAAATGACTTGTAAGCAGCTTCTAGTCCTACTAGTCTTTCAAGTAACTGATAATATACCTTTTCCAACCTTTCCAAGGAAGACTCCATAGGCTCAGCTGTTGCACTTGAGGGACCTGCTACTTGAGTGCTAGTTGAAGCAGGTATATTGCTCACTATAGGCTGCTGAACAACTTGCTTGGAGGTTGAAATTGAGAAGCTTTTTTCTTCTTGTGGGAACTGGTCCTCTTTTCCTTTGATGATTCCTTACCTTTTCCATCATCTGTAACTCCTGACTTTAACTTGAGTAGAACAAGGCTAGAACTAACACCAATAACAGTCTCATTAGGAAGAATCAGTGGATGTTGACTCTGCAACATGTTGGTAATCCAGCAAGGAAACACAAGCGTATGTGCTTTCTTCTCCCCATCTGCAAAAGAAGTGATATGATCATAGATGACAGTTCCCAAGTTAGTCGTAACACCTATACCAATATCAAATAAAAATAATGTCATCTGATTTGTCACTTGGAACAATTACTGGTTGGTAACCAATTGGTCATGACAATCTTATGCAAAACAGAGTACTTTAAAATCAAACTAGAAGTCTTCAAGGAATTTGATTCAGGCCAGTCACTAATCTATCCTTGTAGCTTAGTTGTTACATCATCCTCTTCGTACTCTTTATCAAACTCAGAGATAAAATAGGTTTTGAAGATCTTAAGAAAGTCTCTAATAACCTAAGAGGAAAAATCATACATATGACCTCTTACAAACACTTAGTGTTTTACAAACACATCCTCCTCTTCATCAATTATGCTAGTATAAAACTCTTCAACAATCTTAGGCATATATCTTTTGATATTTGTCATAGTATTCATCCATTTCTATTCCTATAACACCTTAAACACACCTTGAGGCCTAAAACTCATCACTTTAATATTTTCTTAACAATAAAGTTTCAATTTGGGTACACCTTAAACATGTCTTCATGTTCATTCTTAAAGAAATTAAGAGAGCAAGCCTTAGAAGGAATGTAACATTTTTCAGGAGTAGGTTTTGCGCTTTTGATAGGAACTGGTTTAGGTTCTTGAACTGCCCTTTGTTAGAAACGGGTTTAGGGTTGTCTTCAGACCCTTTTTTCCTTACTAGATGATTCCTCCGAACCTTCATCTTCTGAGCTGGACTGTGATTCCTCTTAAGAAAATGATGAGGGACTTGTTGGCTGCTTGCTTTCTTTTTGTCTCAGTCACTACTGGAGTCGGTTCTAGTGGTGGAGGCAATGTAGAAGCTTGAACAGGTTGTTCTTGAGGTGGATTGTCGACCTCCATTGATTCACTAAAGTCCACGAAAGTCGTACTTGGTTCATTATATACAGTTCTAGTGCGATTTGACCTTTTGATTGGAGTTGAAGACTTGACTGATCCTCATGTCACCTTCATTGTTTCAGTCACAACACCTGTTCTTTGAGTAACAACACAGCCAAGATAGACAAACACATAAGAGGTGGTGGTAAAAAGTGAATGAGAGTGGTTAGTTTTTAATGTGAAACCCTAACATTCTTATATATAAAGATTGACCATCAATCAGGAAATATCAATTTATGATTCAAAAAGATCTTATTTCCTTTTTTTCAAAACACTATCAAATTAGGAAATTTATATTTTAAATAAGTTAAAATTTAAACTCCCACCCAATTAGGAAATCCGAAATTTAAACACAATTAACATAAGATTTCCCACTCAATTAGGAATCCGGTCAAAACAACCGGTTTTGAACAAAACTAGTAATTTCTTTAACCAACTTGCAAATTACAATAATCAAAATTTGACCCCATCAATTTTGTTACATTTTTCTGATTTCCCAAGAAAATAAAAATATTTTCTCTTTTGAAAAATATATTCAGCTCCCTACTAACACTCAAGCTCATATTCAAAAATAATACAAGATGTAAGAATCAATTAATACCTCACGTTAGTTCATAAAACAAATTCTTCTATCCTATGAGCACATGATGAATTAAATCAATTGAAAAAACCACAATTATTTTTCTTTTTCACAGATCCTAAATCATGCAATTTTTTCATTTTGAGTAATAACTTAGGCTCTCAAGTTGTAACATGTCATTTAAATGTTTGAACATCCATTTTTCCGTTTTTGACATGAATTCATAAGTTGCATTATCAGTTTTTCCAATTGATTTTTCTTTTATGCTCTTGCAACTAAAATTCTCATTTTTCAACAAAGGTCTCCTACAGTTAGGTAGCTTTCACATTGTCACCGAGCTAGCCCTCATTCATGGTAGATTATCCTCTCTATATTTGTGATATAGAGGCCTACATTACTCATGATTAGCTTTTACACATCAACAGAGGTAGCACTTTCCTAACATGGGACTTAAAGAGCATTTGACACTTTTCACACAAGGATCATTCAAAGTTTTCACAGTGAAAATTCAATTAACAAAATTAATCTAGACTCAACTCTTAGGAAAACTTGTATCATAGACATCAACTAATACATCTTTCAATTAAATAGCAAGCATTATAAAAGAATATTAAATTAACTGTATGAGTTCACTTTCAATCTTTTCTTGGAGAAAATATAATAAATTTTAAAGAGAAATCAATCAATGAACTCATATCATTCATAAAACAAAATCAAATCAAATTGAGCAAACCCCTAAGGACTTTCTCAATGAATCAAATCTACAAGCATCAAGGGGTTTCGTAAAAATATTTGCAAGTTGCTTGTCGATTTCAATATATTCTATGATTATTTATTTTTGCTCAACTAAATCCCTAATAAAGTGGCGTATTATGTCTACGTGTTTAGTCATTGAATGTTGAATAGGGTTCTTTGAAATATTAATGGCACTAGTATTATCACAAAACACAGTTAAGTTTTAGAAATAATATCATAATCCTCCGTAATAGACAAAGAAATGGAATTTTGTTTCTTGTTGTGCCATGCCACCAAATTGTTTCCAAGGTAGAAACACCCACCACTGGTGCTCTTCCTGTCATTTGCATTACTTGCTCAGTCAGCATAATTGAAACTTGCAACATTTACATTGGAATCATTAGTAAACCATAAACCAAACTCAGTTGTCCCATTCACATATTTTAGTATCTTCTTCACAGTTGAAACATGTGACTCCTTTGGCTCAACCCCGTATCTTGCACACACACCAACAATATGGTTGATATCAAGTCTACTTGCTGTCAAGTACAGCAGAGCTCTAGTCATACTCCTATAGAGTGTTAGATAAACATCAACTCCATCTTTATCCTTAAACAATTTTACAGTTGTTCCCATTGGAATTCTATCAAACTTGGTGTTTTCTAAACCAAATTTCTTCACCAAGTTCTTAGCGTACTTGTTTTGGGAGATGAAAATCCTATTGTTAAGTTGTTTGACCTACAAACCTAAGAACAAGTTTACTCCCACCATGCTCATCCCAAATTCCTTTTTCATTTACTTGACAAATTCCTGCACTTTAGATTGAGAAGTAGATATAAATACAATGTCATCAACATAAATTTGTGCAATTATAAGTCTAGAGTCAAAGTATTTGATGAACAAGGTTCTATTAACACTGCCTCTTTTATATCCCTTTTCAATTAAAAGATTTGTTAACCTTTCATATCAAGCTCTAGGAGCTTGTTTCAAACCATAAAATTTCTTTTTGAGTTTGAAAACATGATTAAGAAAGTGAGGATCTTCAAAACTCTTAGGTTGCTCAACAAAAACTTTCGTATGTAAAATTCCATTCAAAAATGTTGTTTTAACATCCATTTGAAATAACTTGAGACCAATAACACAAGCAACAACAAGTAACAATCTTGTTAACTTTAACCTAGCAACAAAAGCAAAAGTTTCATTAAAATTAATACTCTCTACCTGAGTATATCCATGAGTAATTAATCTAGTTTTGTTTCTCACAGCATTACCAAATTCATCAGTTTTATTCTTAAAAATCTATTTGGTACTAATTACATTCACATGCTGAGGTCTAGGCACAAGTATCTATACATCATTCCTAACAAATTGCTCTAACTCATCATGCATTGTTTTCATCCAAAATTCATCATGTATAGCTTCAGTCACATTCTTAGGTTAAAACAATGAGTTAAAACAAACATGTTGCACAATATTAACATGCTTTTCCTAGTGACTACATCCTCATCTAATTTATCAATAATAAACTCAGCTAGATGATCTTTCTTTATCCTTGAGGAAGGTTTCTTAGGATCTTGTGCCATGCTGGTTGAGACTTTTTCTCGTGATCTTAACTTCTATTGCTGCAATGTTGTTCCACTGGAATCATTTGTTGTAACCATCTCTGTTGCAACTCGGTTAGTTTTTATCACAACACCTGACTAACTGATAGATTCATCATCTATTAGGCTAACCCTAATTTCCTCTTTATTGCTCCCTGCAAAATTAGTATTGTCATCAATAACCACATTCACATACTCCATAACAGTATGAGTTTTCATGTTGTAAACACAATAAGCTATAATGTATATAGAATAACCCAAGAAAATACCATTATTACTTCTGGAGTCAAACTTACCAAGTTTTACCCTATCATTGAAAATGTAATACACACTCCCAAATACATGAAAATAACTCAAGTTAGGCTTCTTATGTTTCAAGATCTCATAAGGAGTTTGCTTGGTACCTAGTCTAAGATAAACCCTATTAATTGTGTAACACGTTGTGTTCAAAGCTTCTGCCCAAAATCTTTTGGCAACTTTTTTTGTTATTTAACATGACTCTAGTCATCTCCTGTAAAGTCCTATTCTTCCCCTGTACAACACCATTCTGTTTAGGTGTTTTAGGAGCAAAAAACTCATGGGAAATCCCATGACCATCAGTAAACTCAATGTAGCTAAAATTATCAAATTCTTTACCATGATCACTCTTAATTCTATTAATTTTATGTTCCATTTGAGTAATTAGTTTAACAGATGACTTTTTAAACACAACAAAAGTATCTGATTTTTCTCTTATGAAATCAACCCATGTGAACCTAGAAAAATCATCTACACAAACAAACATATATTTTTTTACCTCCCAAGTTTTCCACTTGCATAGGACCTATAAGATGCATATGCAACAGTTCCAACACACTTGATGTTCCAATGTTTTGAACATTCTTGTGTGAACTCCTAACCGACTTTCCATGTTGACAAGGACCACATATATTTGTTGATTTTTCACTCAACTTGGGAATTCCTTGAATAACACCTACATTCAAAAGCTTAGTCAAGGATTTCATGTTCAAGTGACCTAATCTTTCATTCCACAAATTAATATCAATATTTGAAGCACTATGACATGTCAAGGATTGAGACAAGATATAATAGTTATCAACAAATCTTTTTCCTTCCAATATACATTGGTTTGACTGGTTCATAACAAGACATTTATCATGAGTGAAGTTAACAAAATAATCCTGATCACATATTTGAATTATGCTAATCAAATTAGCTTTAAGTCCACATGGAGCACATCTTCAATCTTTGGTAATCGATCAAGATTGAGAGTCTTTCGACCAAGAACTCTTCCCTTGGCTCCATTACCAAAGGCAACTTTACCACTTGACACAATTCTGTAATTCAACAAGCATTCTCTATCACCTGCCATGTGTTTAGAATAAGCACTATCAAAATACCAAAAATTAACAGAACACTTGTTTGAACATGATAAATCAGTGTTACAAGTTAGTTCAAACTTTCTTACCCATACTTTCTAAGGATTTCTATTCAAATCAATTTTAACTCTTAGAGTTTGCCTAGAAAATCCTCTTCTAAGCTAATACAACATGACATAGCATCTAGATCTGATATGTTCTTTTATGCCACAAAAATGACATATTGGTACAAACTTACCTAATAACATATTGGTTCAAACTTACATACCTTACCTTTATTACTTGACACTACTGTTTTGTTATCTGATGTCGTGACTTGTTAAGAACATGTTGCATCATACGTACTAGATGTTGCAATGTTTTGTCTTGGTACTATCATAGCCTTACTAACTGAAGATTTTATAAAAACTGTTTTGGATTCAAACTTCTCACCATTATAGCCTAATCCAAAATGATAACCAGTAGGTTTCCGTACTATCAAAATTTCAATTAGTCTTTTAGTTTCTAAACTCATCATTTTCATTCTTTTCTGAGTTCTCTCTAGCTCACTTAAGAGTTTTTGAATGTTGCACTCATTCTCTTGAAGCAAGTATTTAAGTTCCTGTAGTTTCAACTTTCTTTAGACTTTACAATGAATCATTCTTCTTTATGAGAGACTGGATTTCACCACAAACTCTCAACCATTGTTCATATAGCTTTTGATAAGCTACCTAGAAAGATTCCTGATCCAAGTTTGAATAGTTAGTATCTATTTCCACATCCTTATCAGATGTTACAACATTGGAACTTGACATTGCAACATTCTCTGCATAGTCCTACACAATAGATTCATTAATCATAGAAGAAGTTAATGCAATTTGTCCTACCAAATCATCATCACTGCCATTATCAAAATCTTCATCATGGCCTTAGACTTCTTCTTCAATGTGTTTGCACGCTTTGATTGTATATGGCCAAAACCTTCACATTCCTTACATTTAATACCTTTCTTTTTGTTAGTTTCATCAAGTTTAGAAGTATTATTACCATTAAAAGACCTTGAAGTAGCCTTAGGATTTCTTCCTATCATTTTTAGATACTTTTGAAAATTCTTTGTTAACAATGCTAACTCAGAATGCTCATTAGTTTCTGAATCCTCTTGTTTCTTAGCTCTTCTTGAATTGATTGAAGGGCAATGGACTTCTCTCGTTTCCTTTGCTTTAAGTTCAATTCAAATGTCTGTAGAGAACCCATCAACTTATCCATCCTTATATTGTTCAGGTTCTCGCGTTTTTCAATTGCAGCTACTTTGACTTGAAACTTGTTAGGGAGTGATCTCAAGACATTTTGTATCGGCTTACTTTCTAGCATTCTTTCACCTAAAGCAAAACACTCGTTAGATATATCACTTAATTTTGCAAAGAAATCAGAAAGTAGATCATTATCATCCATTCTCAAGTTTTCAAATCTGGAAATGAGCATTTGAAGTTTGGAACGCTTCACATCATCTATTCCCTCATAGGTATTCTACAAAATATCACATGCCTCCTTTGATGTAACATAAGTGGAAATCATCTGGAATTGATTTGCATCAACTCCATTGAAAATCGTATACAAGGCCTTACCATTATAAGAGCTATTATCATTTTAATAACATTTTTAATATGTAATATTTTGTTATTTGAAATGTTGTAATATATAAAATTATAGCATTTCAAAGTGCACTATACCGTACTATTATACAAAAGAATTAATTGAAAACTAATTTTCATTAATATATGAAACTAATACATCTTCATTACATCAAAATAGTAAACCTTCATATTAAAAACACAAACAAAAGTAATATATGTATGTTCAAATGTAAAAATTAGTCCCAAAAATGAATGTAACTGTCTCATTTCAATTTTTTCGAAATTGGTCCCTTCATGCCCTTTGCTGAATCAGTTAATACAAGTTTAGCTCCAAATGTTTTTAGAAGAATTCTTATTTCCAAGCTCATTGATGTTGGCATTGTCAGGATAAGCCTATATATCCTCTTGAAGCATCTACGAAAGTAAGGCCAATGTCTGTGCTTCCACAAATAGGTAACACAAGAATGCTCTAGGAAAAGAAGGAAAATGATATTTGACATCAAAAGGATTGAAAGCTTGGTCAAAGCAAGTGAAAAGATATGTTTTTGTCATGGTCAGAATACCAAAAGAAGAAAAAATAATTTTAGTGTAGTAATTTCCATAGTTATAATGAGTCATCTCATGTATATAACCTAAAATGGCATGATTATCATTCAAAGTTTGGAATCAGCAAACAGATAGCTTAAACATTCATCAATAACATAAATTTGCCACAGCAGTAGTGGTGAATGAAACTAAATGAAATTTTATTAAACATTTAGGAAGGTCCAACTTACGATAGAAGTGACCCTTATTTTGGACAAACATTCAATAAAAGATAATAAGCTGCTTACAATATCATATCTAATTAGACATTCCATTAGCTACACAAAAGAATTGTAGTTACCAACTCTTACCTTTCTAGGTGTTAAGAAATATTCAGAAGATCTAATGCACCATTGGTTAAGTCTATTTACAATTGAATCTGAGACAAATAGAAATTGCAAAAAGTCAAGTGAATAGAACAGACCTAATTGGCAATAAACACTGTTATACAACTGACAGCCAAACTGAGCCCACTTAAAATAACTTTCGCTTGCAATCAAAAGATGTGGAATATCTATGGACACTAATCAAATTGGAGATTAATCAGATGCGGCATAGACTGTTCTCTATGCTTGAGTACCACTAGAGTGTATAGAAGACTAAAAGAAATGACACATCATTAATAAAAGTACCAATTAAAAAATAAATAACTAAACGATAAACCATAAGTAACTGTCCAACTACTATTACACAATATTAGTTATGGATAACATGGATCCGGTTACTCTTTGGTCATGGAATTTGAAGAAATCAAAATGCAATCCCAATGATTTGGAGTAGAGGTGTCCAATTGGTGCATCAGTCATAGATATTTGCATACAAGATAGATGGGAAGTCAAATAGCACTCAATATGTCAACAATTGAGAAGAAAAAGATACAACATAAATAAAATTAAAGCAAAGGTATTTGCAATCTAGATTTTTATACATTTGAAGTTGGTCTGTGTACATTTACTTATGCTTCATTGTGAGTCCTAGTCACCCAAAAAAGAATGCTGTGAGGCACGGTGGCATTTACTATTGCTTTTATAATTGAGTGTTTTCTTCTATTTTGCAGGTCTCTTGCATGAGGCCAACATGAATACTGGAAGTGTTCTAGAATATAACTTTGAAATACATGAAGTTGCTTTACAAGCTTGTCGTGGATCCCTAACTGGGCCCATGTTATGACTTCTAATGACTCTTCAAGAGTTCCATACCCACCTGATCATTGATCAAAAGCCAAAGACATAACACGTTAAGTATATAACATATAATTGTCACTTATAATCTATACTATATATATATTAATTATTATAAATGATAAGTGATACACTCAAACCAGTAGCTGACATGCACAAAAGAAAAGCTTAAATGGGCCACCACTCTTGACTGTTTTATTGCCTTACCAAGTCTCCTTTCTCTCTTGAAAAAAGTGGTGTGTATATATATATAATTTGGCATCCAATGTGGATTTGAGTGGTTTTGGTACTTGAAAACAATACTTTGGCTAGATCTAGTAGTGATGTCTAATATATATATATATATATATAATTTGGCATCCAATGTGGATTTGAGTGGCTTTGGTACTTGAAAACAATGCTTTGGCTAGATCTAGTAGTGATGTCTAATAATATCTAATGCTCGAATAAGATATATTATAATAGCAACAACTAGCAATTCTATAAAGTCACCATTGGTGCAATTTTTTTTCTATTGATTAGGTTTCATCTATTCACCCAATCTAAATTGATGCTTGTGGTATTCAGATTTTGCCAAAAATATTCATGATGTATAATATTGAAATTCCTCAAAATCATTTAGTCTCTACTTTAATTTCAAACATTTTAAATGGAAAAAAAAAATCACAAAATTATTTTCATATGTAAAATCCTATTGGTACAACAACCTTGACAGCTATAAACCAGGAGTTTGCAAATTAAAGCCTCACTACAAGCCATTTTGAAAAGTCATGTGGCTCCACTAATCCAATTCATTGCCAAATACTTGGAAACATTAGAAACTACATGTACTTTAAAAGCCATTTGGTGTAATTACATTTAGATATAATTGGTTTTGGAAAAATTATTTTCTCCTTTTATAATAGGAGAGGAATTTGTTTCTCTCTAGATTATCTTTTACTTATTTAATGGCTAGAGAAGTATGCAAACAGCCCTATTTTCATGGCATCTATCAACGTCCACTTTCTTCCAATATTTTCCTCAATGCACAACAATTGCTTAAATTCATAAATCTTTGATAACCCACTGAACATGCTTCATGCAACTTAAATTCATCCACTAGAATGCAGCCATTGCTTACCTTTAAAACCACCTCAATTCCAACTCAAGAAACCAACTCAAAACCCATGAAATTTTAAGAAATTAGAGAAGCTTTGAAAAGTGAAAGCACATTCATTGTACTCATCCCAGTAACATTTTCATTGAAAACTCCCTTCTAAGCATACAAACAGTTCCATAAGGCTCAGTTCATGAACCAAAGCTAAATTATCTTCAATTCAACATCACCACCAATATTAAAACCAACTTTGGTCCACCTGATAGTTGCCATCAATTATACCAAAACCAACAACATATAATTTCCAAATCCAAATAAAAATTTCAAGAAACAAAACCAACCCAGTTCTATAATATTCCAAATCCCACATAAAAATTAAAAACTATGAAGATAGTCTGACCCGGGTTACATCTTCAGCAATGTTGAGACCTTCAATCTCAGTCTGAGGCTTAACAGAGACTGCCTTTCACACAACAGAACCACCTCTTAAAGACACCTTCTTAAACTTGTTTGGCCCAGGAATTGCCACATGACCGACTTTCAAAGCCTCCCACGACATCTCCAATGAAGCCATTTTTCTTCAACTTGCAGAGACAAGTCAATGGATTCAACAACATAGAAGCCATTTTTCCACTTTCTTCTTCAAATGCCTTGAATAAATAAATATCACTTTCTTTTTCTAAATTTCCACTTTTTCATACAAAACAAAAATATTTATTATTATGTATTAATATATAAAAAATTCAAATCCTTATAAAACATTCAGAATTCATCAACATAACAGCTTGAATAATTCACTTAAAATCAGACAACTAACAATAAATTAAACACAAAAACATAAATGAAACTTCAATCACCGACTCCATAACAATCAACAAATCTAGAAAAATGTTAAACAAAATGAAAGGCCAATCCAAACCAACAATCTGACAATTAAATTGGCAAAAATAGCAATAACAAGTGAAAGTGGAAAAACCCAGAGTCCGACTCTATAAATAGAGAACCGAAATGTGAAGAATTCTATCTCTGTTAAAAACCAATGGTGATTTTCAATCCAAACAACAAAGGCACCAACCTTTTTCTCCAAACAACCTCAAAATCAGTTCTTTTATATAGTCAACAAACAAACACATATCCACACAGTGAGAGAGAGAGAGAGAGAGAGAGGTTGGTGTAGTTACCGATTAAAGGCTTGAGGCAAAGGTCGAGCTGATTGCACCACCGGAGCTGATTACACCACCGACCTGGAATTCCTCGCGCAATCATCCCTCAATTCCTCACCCCAAACTGACTCACCAGCCCACTCAACACCGCGTCCTTCTCCCGTGACCATGGCCCCTTCGCTCTACTGTTACCATTCTACCACCACCACCGCCAGACTTCTCCCCCACTACTATCGCCGCCGTCACATCATCGCCACTGTTACCGTTATCTTCTTCTCTGTCACCGTTCTCATTCATTGTATCAATTTCTCTCTCGTCGTGTATCCGCTTATGGTTATGTTGAGATCTGTCTCCCAAGTAAACTTCTTGCCGTGTGTGAATGGCGAAGAAGAATGAATATGAACGACGAGTGAGATGATATCTGCGAGTGTTGAGAGTGGCCGGTAGGGTTGAGATAAAACAAAAAAATTTTACTTTGAGAAAACAAAAGAGTCCCACCAATTTCTAACTTTTGCCACCAGATTGATTTTTAGAATTGGAGGGCTTTGTGAATTTTTATTTTATTATTATTTATTTCTATTAATTATTGAATTATTTTTTATAACATATTAATCATTTGAATTTCATAACTTACCTATTGTGTTATTATAATCACAAATATTTAATTAATTTAAAAAAAAATCTTCATGATTATTAATAGCACATCTTATATGCTATATATTTAATAGTACAAAGTTATAAATAATAATATTTTACCAAATGATTAACTACAATAGCATTTAATTCTAAAATGTTATAATAGATACTTTTTTCATTGCATAAAAAGCAGAATGCTATCCTTAGATGCTATAAAATCTAAGATTTGTTGTAGCACCATTAGTCCATCTCCGTTAGATTTGTAGATCAATACTGTAAATGTGTTTAAAAGATGAAAATGCCCTAAACTTTTATTTCCAAAAAAGAAAACTAAAAAATTTAAAATAAAAAATAAATTAAATTTAAAAATAATTAAAAATAAAATTTTTAAAAATAAAAATAACCATCTCTCTCTTTCTCTATCTCTCTACCTTCAACCCTCTCTCTCTCTCTCTCTTTGAATGCATCATCTGGGTTGTAATCGAACCCATATGAGGTTTGGCGATGGGGTTCATCCTAGAAGGGTTTGAAGATGTTTGCAGATGATTGATTAGGTTTGATGACGTTTTGCAGATGATGGGTTTGATGATTTTTGGGGTTTGATGATGTTTGCAGATGATTTATTAGGTTCAATTGAAAATGTTTTGTAGATGTATGAAGCTGAAGTTTGCAGATGATTGAACCTAGTCACTGTGTCTCTCTCTCTACCTTCAGCCCCTCTCTCTCTCTCTTTCAATGCATCTTCCCTTCTCTCTCTTTAACTCTATTATTTAAAAAAGATTTTAGGTTAGATCAAGTTCCAAGTTTAATCGAACCCAAAACATGAAGTTTTAAGTTCGATCGAATCCAAAACAATTAAGGGTTAGATTTTTTTTAAAAAAAAAAAAAAAAACAGCCTTTTCGTCTCTTATTTTGACTAGATTTTGATGATTTTGTTGAAAATGACTAGATTTTGTTAAAGATCAAACCCAGAACGGTTCTTGACTTCGTTGTTGGTTGAAGATAAAGTTAGGGTTGAGTGAGAAGAGAGACACAGTGAAAGGGATTGAATAAACAAAATTTATTTAAAATTTTTATTTTATTTAATTTTTTTAATTGTTTTCAAATGAATCTCCATCTGATGAAAAAACTTTTTATTTGATTTTGTAATTTTTATAATTTTTTTTATTTTTTTTAAATTAATCTCCACCATCCATTTTTCTAAATTAATCAATGGAGATTTGATTAAATTTCATTTAAAGTTTTAAATTTTATTTAAATAGAAAAATTTTTAAAAATAAGATCAAAAGATAATTTTACCCTTTAGTCAGTTAATTCTAATGAAGATGAGCTAACGGCAGGGAGACTAATTGTAACAAAATAAAAAAGTTTGCTCTATCTGAACATAGTTTTAAATTGGGTAACTAAATTATAATTTACTCTAAATAATAATATAAGGAGCAAATTTTTTTTGTTCCACTTTTGTAGTTTTTTTTTGGTTGTGTATTGTTATTTTCCATTTCAATTTTAGAAATGAAGGTGACCTTTAGTGCGCCGATTGCTCGAAAACTAGCAACTGGTCAGTCTAAATTGCAATATTTGATTGACTCAGCTAACGATGCAGTCCCTTGTGTTTCGTTTGTGTTGTCACATGTGGTGGGCCGGTCAGCAAGTTCACTTCTAGGGAGCCAATTTGTTTTGTTTTATCGATTGAAGAGTATTGAAACTTATTAAATATTAAATAGTAACTAAAACTTAAAATCTTAATGATATATATATATTTTCTCACATCCGAATGTACTGTAAAATTATTTTTTTTTTTAAAGTTAAAATTATCTGAAAACTAGTGATTTGACATTAATACCATTTTTATTATTAATTGTTATAAAATTTTATTTAATATAATACAAACAAAAAAAATATAAATAATTATTTGTAATATTTATTTATAATTAAAATATAATTAAAAAGTATAATAGAATTAATTTTATTTATATATTTAAATAAAAAAATGAAATTATTTATAAGTTGAATTATATTTAAAAAGCAACCAAAATAAAAAAGTAAATGTTTAAATTGTAAATTAAAATATATTAGTCCAATTTTAAAAAATTTTGGGATGATAGGGTTCTTTTTTAAATATATATATGTCATATAAGTATTAGGGAAAAATATTTATAATATAAAATTAGGATAAAATTAAAAATATGTTATTTTAAGAAAGATAAACCTATAATAAAATATTTTAAATGTCATTAAGTAATTTATAATTAAGTTGAAAATCAAGAAGTATAATTTTTTTCCTTCAATTATTTTTGGGTAATTTTAAGTAGTTTAACCACATAAAAAAAAAACAAACAAAAACAACTTCATGGATGCAATTCAACACCATTAAGTTGTAAGTGGAAAAAACAAATAGCTTCTAGGTCATTTGAATAATGAATGCTAATTGTGTTATCAGTTAGTACTTCAAATAATGAATGGGCAGCTTCAAGTACAAAAAATTATTTACATGTGACATTTGTTTTGAAATCTTAGATCAAGTAGCATATGATAAAAGGCAAAGCTTACTTCTCATATTAACTAATAGTCACATACATTCCACAAAAAAAATCTGTTTCGTTATCTAGATCTGATCAACCAGAGACTAGTCAACTGAAAATCTTATGCTTGGTAGAAACATTTTAGAGACTACATGAGTTGGGGTTTAGCCCGGAGTCTAACCACAAACTTTAACATGACAGCACAAGTAAATTAATTATAGTTTTTTTTTAATTATAAAAAATTAAAATACGATCAAAAGACCAAAACATCCCTAGATGTGTTCAAATTGACTATCTGTTGACTAACCATGACTAGTCCAAACTAACAGGAGGTTGGTAATTTGTAATAAATATATAAAGGTGAGTCCATTTGAGAAAGTGCAGGGGAGGGAGAGTTGTGATGCTTGAATAGAATGGCGAGGATGGAGATTGGAGTATCAAATGAGTTGCTAGGGACAATTGTACCAATGGTAGTGTATTGGGTGTATTCAGGAGTATATGTAATTCTTGGATGTTTTAACGGGTTGGAGAATTATAGGTTGCACTCTAGAAAAGATGAGGATGAGAAGAATCTGGTCTCCAAAGCTGCCGTTGTCAAAGGTGTTCTTCTTCAACAATTGCTTCAGGCTATCGTCTCCATTCTATTGTTCACGGTATTCATTTCCTTTTCCTCTATATGTGTTTTATTTTATTGGATGGTTGATTTATTAAAATTGGAAGGTTAATTTTGTTTTCGTTTCGTTTTTTTTTTTTTTTTGGTTTTCTTGATTTGCAATGTTTGGCTATGATTTGGAAGATTGTTCTATGAGATTTTAGGTCTCTTGTTTTGGAAGTTATTTGTGGGGTTGCTTTAGTTGTAGCCAATTTCAATAATTTGAATCCAAATTTTGCATACTTGCATATATGCATAAGGCTGTGTCAAATTTTGTTGTACATGAGCGCATGAGATATTTATTTATATGGCTTTGCTTGGTCATTAATGGGATATGGGAATTACGGAAATTGTATTGGTTTTGTTTTGCAATTATGATATTTATTTAGTTTGGTTGAAGCCTTATAAGTATCGGAATATTATGGCGTTAGCTAGTTAACCATATGTAGTTTTTTTTTTTTAAAAAAAAACAAAATTTATTTTTATTTTTTTTAAATAGGCCTCGGCTCTTCATCTTGAGACTTTGGAAATCTTATGCTTTGATAGAGAAAGTGATCCAAAAAGGAATAGGTTTGGAGATTGATAGGAGAAAAAATAGCTGAGTCGAACCCCCAAAAGGAGAATTGTGAATAGTAGTTTTCCTTCATGATGGAAAATTCTCCTGCTAGGTTTTATTAGGAAATTCTTCCGGCCTCTGCTAATTTGGCAAATAATGAATCATTTGAATAAAGGACAAATTAATAGATATAGATCAAATCATCAAACGAAAGATATTAAGCCTAACAAACATAACATACCCTTCATTTTCACAAGAGAATAGCAGAAAAATATCATATTGAGTTTGGTTAAAGAAACGTGTTCTTCAATTTCAAACATCATAGAATCGTACTTAAATTATGTAGTTTTGTATCACAGCCTCACTCTACATTCTCAGAGATGTAATAGCCAATGTGAATGGTGGTATTTGTAGGGGATTTTTGTATTGCTTTATTTGGCATCATATCCTGCTGCCAAATGTGTTTTATTTTATTTATTTATTTTTTTCTAAATTTCAAAACCTTACCCATTTCAAAACAAAAATCGTTTTCAATCCTTCAAACAAATAAATTACACTCAATACTCTATGATTCAAAAAAAGCCACTGTGAGTAAAATTTCAAAAATACTGTGACAGTAGGAGTGACTCCCTTCACACTTGCCTCCCGTCACACACAAGCGTGACAGGACTCTCAAGCGTAATAAGAGAGTCGGTGTAACGAAAAAATCGGTTGTGCTTGCCTCTCATCATGCAAGGTTCTCTCATGACAGGAGGCTCTATCATCACGCTCAATGATATTTTGATCAATAAGAGATGCTAGATGCAATTAATTTGTTTGAGAGGTTAAAAACAAATTTTTCTTCTAAATGAGCTTAAAACAATTTTTTTTTTTTAATTTTAATTTGGGTTATTTTGAATTTTTCTTTTTGTTTTCTATCTTTACTGCTATTTTTTTTTTCTATTATTGTTGACATTAATTGTTTACATTAATAGTTGTTTATATGCCGATATTCATTTGTGTTGTGCCCATTATAGTTAATGTTTATAAGAAGGGATATTCTATTTCTCACCTTGTAGTTTGATATGATAGCTAAAAAAACCCCCTGATTTTAGAAATCGCTAAGGACTCCCTTCTAGTTTATAAACATAGCCAAAAACCCCCTGTTGTTTAAAACAATAGCCAAAAAATCCTCTTGCTATTAATTTGGATGTTAAAAATCAATGTTTGACCGTTAATCAAGAAGGAAAAAATCGTTAATTTATTATAAAATAAGTTAAAAAATTTTTTAATCAGATTTGCACCATCCATCTTAAAATGGATGATAGAGATTAATTTTAAAAAATTTTAAAAATTAAATAAAAAATTAATAATTAATAATTTTTTTTTTCATCAAAATCTCCACCGTCCATCTTAAGATGGATGGTGGAGATTAGCTAAAAAAAAAAAAAAAAATTATTTTCATCCACCCCACCACTGCTCTCTCTCTTCTTCTTCTTCTTCTTTTTCTTATTCTGCTTCTTTTCTTCCTTTTCCTTTTATCTTATTCTCCTTCTTCTTTTGCTTCTTTTCTTACTTTTCTTCTTGTCTTATTCTCAAACCCCATCATCATCTGGGTTCGATGATGAACCTAGATGACATCTGGTTTCAATCAATTCGTCTTCAAACGAACCCAAGTTGCCCGGATTCATTTGAAGTTTTTCCAAATTTGGGTTTCATAACCCAGATCTGGTTCTTTAGGTTTTGAAACGTAGAAGTCGACGATCTGGTTTTTCCCAGATCGTCGACGATCTTTATCTGACCAGATGAAGATAAAATTTGTTTTTCATTTGTTTTTTTTTTTTTTTTTTCATTTTTCATTTGGTTTTCATTTTTGTAATCTTTCTTTTTTTTTTCAATTTTTTAAAATTTGTTGATGATGGTGATAAATTTGTGTTGATGTTGATAATATTGATGATGGTGAAGAATGGGACGATGTTGATAATGGTGATGAATGAGATGATTTTGATGATGTTGTGTCGATGATAATCAATTAGAGGTGGAGATCTAATCTGGAGATTGGATCTTCGCCATCCGTCCAGATTGGATCTCCCCAAAAAGAATTTTTTTGAGTTTCCTTTTTTATTTTTTAAAATTTTCTTTTTGATTATTTTCTGAAATGATATCCATCATCCATCATGGATCATGGTGATTGACGGTGGAAATCTCATAGTAAATTGAATTAATATTAATATTTTTAAATTAAATTAATATTACTAATTTTTAATTACATTTTAAATTTATTTTTATTAAATTATATTTTTCAGTTTTTTCCAATAATTGAGAGGTAGTTTAGTCTTTTCGCATACTATCATTATTAGAATTCATTGGTAACTGATGGAGTTAACAGAAGAGAGAAAATGGAATTTCAACAAATTAGAGGGAGGTAATTAATGATTATATCAAACAATAGAGGAAAATTAGAATTATGCCTATATAGAAACTAGATTTATTTAATCATTGATGGTGGAATGTTGGTTTTGCACAGGTAACAGGATCTGATACCGAGGCCAACGCTGATCAACCCTCGTCCCTAATTGCTTTAGCTAGGCAGTTTCTCATGGCCATGTTCGTAATGGATACATGGCAATATTTTATGCACTAATACATGCACCACAACAAGCTTCTGTATCGGCATATTCATTCTCTACATCACCGGCTTATTGTCCCCTATGCATTTGGGGCTCTATACAATCACCCTGTGGAGGGGCTTCTCATCGACACAGTTGGAGGGGCCTTATCTTTTCTCCTCTCTGGTATGTCATCTCGATCCTCCATCTTTTTCTTCTCCTTCACTATCATCAAATCAGTGGATGACCACTCTGGGCTATGGCTTCCTGGAAAGGTCTTCCAAATGTTCTTTGGAAACAATACTGCATACCACGATGTCCACCATCAGCTTTATGGCAGCAAGTACAACTCTTCACAACCGTTTTTTGTCGTGTGGAATAGAATTCTTGGAACCTACATGCTCTATTCACTTGAAAAGAGAGCAGGTGGGGGCTTTGAAGCACGGCCTATGGAGGGTTACAAGGACAACTGAGCTTTACAATAGGAACATCAGTTATTTTTTTGAAAGACTTTATGTTATGATTTGATACTTATATATTTTGACAATTAAATTTATATTTGATAATATATTAAGGCGTGTGTAACAATGATTATGTTGTTTTTCAAATGTTAAACATATTTTAATTTTTATATATTAAGAATAGTATGATTTACTATTTAAAAAATGTATATATATATACATAATTTGAATGGATTGAATATTTCATACTAAAGTTCTTTTCATAAATGAGATTGAATTATTTTTATTTACTCTAAAATGATGAGTCCATGCTTTGGGTTACGAATTAATGGACCCATTTGTGTCTTGGAACAGGCATTTATTGGAAACAGCTTGGTGACAAGTAGGAGAAAATGATACCACCAGCCCACCCTCCACCAAAAAGATAATGTATCAACTATAACAATTTTTATAAGATTCATTTTTTATAATAACCAAGAACATTTAATATGAGAGAATTGGTTTGCGCAATTTTTTTTTTTGATTAGAGGTATGCGACAGATTGGATACATTATAGTTTGCAAAATTTATTACTTGATTCCATCCGGTTATAATTTAAATCCAATTTAATTATAATTTGGATTGGATTCAATCTAATTCAATTATGAGTAAGGATTCTCATTTTTTTTTATTAATCTTCGATAATCTAGTGACACATCAATATAAAAAATAATAGGTGGTTAATATTGTTTTATTTTTTCTCTCTTATACATTACTCAAACTTAAATTCCTCTCATAAAAAGATTAACACAAACAAAAAATTGACAACAAATCTTTGTCCAATAAATAGATCACAATTAATACAAAATATCTTGTGCTGTGCGTGAAGAGTGGCTTTGGCATTAGTGATCTGGTACAACAAGTCTAGTCAACTTATTCTCATTATAATTCTTTTTTTTATTTTATTAAAATGATGTTATTTGTAAAAGCAAATATATTTATAGAAATCGCTTTCTACTATTTCTCAAGCAATATAGAACGTTTCCACAATTAAATCCTGCATTTTGGAAATATTCTGGACCCCAAAACTGTTAGGCATTGTGCCCTAAGAGTTTGTAATTTGTAAACGTTTAAATAAATTATAAATAAATAAAGTTTATTTTATTCAAATTAATGTGCATTTATGAAATGTTTGCTTCATACGAATATCATGTAACATCCATGATTACTTATGTAGTCTCAAATTAAGTATATAAGTGTTATATACAAGAGGATTTAGTTTGAGATTAGTAATCTAAAGAGTCCGTAGAAAGCAAACAAAGTTGGGTACTTTGTTTGTGGTAAATCTATAGTTGCGGTCCATTTCGTATTTGATACGATGATCTTATCTGGGATTGTTCATATGGTGATATGAAAATGGAGGCACTTATATAATAGAGATTATATAGGACTGGACCATGATAAAATGAATTTCTTATTAATATCCGTTAAACAAAGAAATTCTTCTTTATCAAGTAGATGATCATATATGGATTGATCTTAATCCTGAGTGTTTTATGGACTCCTATTTGTTGGGTCATATCTTTTGATTTACATGGGTGAGACTGTTATAGATTTACGGTCAATATGCTTCGTACTTTGGAGATGTGATTTAATAAGTGGCTGGGAACATTCTACACAATAGTGGAATCCACTCCTTTTTGCAAGAAGTAGATGAGTAGTTCCCTTAAGTGTTGATTCGGGTCTTGAACAATAAGAGCGCTCAACTTTCTGTTTATGAGTAAATGGAAAGATAAAATTCATAAGTTGTTATCGATATATTGTTCATTAGAGAATTAATGGTACTTAAAGGAACAAGATATAATTAGAGAGATATAACGGATTTTAATAACCTAGCTCTAATTATGAACTACTCGTGGAGGATCGAATCATATGAAATGATTAAATTGATAGACACTGAAAATTCAGATTGTGTAAAACATTTACAATTTTGAGAGTGCAACCTTAAGTTTTTAGTGGAGTAACTCTAAGGTTAATAATAGTGAATTATTAATTAAAGAGTTTAATTAATAATTCCAATATTATTGGAGCTCAAATTGTAGGTTCATTTGGTCCTCTTGCTAGCTCACAACCACATAAAGAAACAAGTTGAAGAATATAATAGGATTGTCCGATTATTGATGTACATATAAATTTATGTACATGTTCAAAAATTATTTAAATAATTTGATTATTTAAATATTTATAATTATTTAATTAATGGTTAATTATTTAATTATTTGTAGAGGTCATGGGTTCAATTATAAATGATGTCATTAAATTAATTATGATTTAGAATCATTTAATTTAATGAAATAATCATTTAATTAATTAATGGAAATAATAATTTTAATTGGAATAAGATTCCATTTAAATTATATTAAAAGAGTTTTAATTTAATGGGAATTAGATTCCATATTAAATTAAAAGAATAGAATTCTAATCCAATAAGGAATTTGATTCCACATTGGATATGAATTAAGTCTTTCAATTTAAATAGGAATTTGGATTCCTTGTTAAATAAGAAGTGTCCTAGTTTACCAATATATATAAAAAGATGTTTTTATGATTGGTAAGAGTAGTGGTGATTGAGAGAATTTTTGGCTACTTGAACCAAAAATTTCCATTGATTAAAAATCACCTAATAACTATCTACTTCAAAAGGATCTTCAAAAGATTGTGTCCACATACAGTTTCTTTTGTGAAGAGTCATAACAAGGAAGATCAGGTGGTGAAGAATCTGCGAATCAAAAGGGATCAATTCAATCTTCATGCAAGGTAAGATTCGATCTTATGAATTAATTATTGAATCGTTATTACTAGTATCGATTGGGCATGTTTTATTTGAAAATTTTTAAGATTCACGTTTCCGCATTCGAATTAAAATCGAAATTTTTCCCTTCAAAAACAACTTCGAATCTAGGATATCTGTCACTCTAATTGGACAAGTACCATAGCATTTGACCTAGCTTGTTAGTTAACAATCAATATATGTTCAGGCACACTACCATGATCAGTTATTTTTTACATATATCTATTCATTTGCATACATATACATTTTCCACTCATAATATTTATAGATGCAATCCAGTTGCGAGCAATGCCATGAGAAATGATAATTATGATGATCATGATCATGAATGTGGAGCAATATTGCAGTAATTTTACACCGTGATAATGACATATAAACATTATTGGATTCATCAATTATCAAATTTCTCCAGCAAATTATGGTGATATTATTTTTGGAATATAGAGAAGGAAAAAAAAAATGCTGGACCAGTCAAAAAACAAGATGCCTCCCCATCAACCCTAATTTTTCGATCTGTGACAGTAACGTTTTTTATGCAACTGTCTGTATAATAGTTGTCTATAAATTTCCCACAAGAAAACAAAAGCGGAACCATATCTACATAAATCTGTCTGTGTGCATGCACATCTTAGCTATATATATTATCATCACTCACATATGATCAGCTTGAAACTTCATCCAAGACTTTATATCTTCTTACCTTGTTCCTAAACTCTGGTTTTGTAGTGATCACTCTATTGTTTACCTCCTTTGACCTTGTTCTCCTCAACTTCTCTTCCGGAGCACCGTTTGTTATGATTCGTTTTCAGGTCGATGGTGATCTCTCTAGTGATCTTTGTTTCTTGATTGGTTTATTGAGTTGCAACTAGAGACTGTTTGTTTTGCCTTTTAGATTGTAGTGACCAAAAATCATAAAGCCCACAACGGGCCTAAATTATGCCATGGTAGACCAGCCCAGTAGATCAGTAGACCCAAATCTAAAGGTCCAAAGTACATGTAGAATGGATAACCCAATAATTTGGTTGATCCAACCCATGATTCGAGGGCACAAACACATTGTGGTAGGCTGACCTAGTAATTTGGTCAACTCAATCGAAGCCCAAGAACCACTGTTCCTACTTTTCTCATGCACAATCAATACTAGCCTATTGGAACTCCTTCCTACGAAATAGGGAGATGATAGAATGAGACTTGACTATATCACCACTTGAAATCTAGGGATAACTATGATGACTATTTTCTAGTGCACAAAATATACATACTGAAAACACGTGTAAATATATACGATCTACAAGTAATACATGATTAGTAAAATATCGTTCTCACTAGAATTGCCTAAATTACATATGTTAATTACTAAACCGATTAAGACTAAACCTTATCCAAACTATCGAAATAATAAACTGTGAAATTAAAATAAAAAATGACATAAAGTAAAAATAAAAAGAAACAAATAATTAAACTAAATCACAACCAATGGAGATCAGATTCTTGAGTTACAATTTCACCCTATGAATTTCACTCAATCTATATTTCTACCATTGTTAATTTATTCCTATCATGTGATTGATTGAGTATTTCTAAAGTATCCACAAGCCTCTTTCAAATGGTTGAGTGAACTTACCTAATCATTTTACTGACTATATTCTTACGATTGTTAGTTAACTTAGGCACATTATGTATCAACTACTCATTATGATTGGATGAGATTAGATAACACTGTAACATATTTGGTGCAATTGAGATCGGATTGTATTTAGCAAATTTAATTTAATTTGATCAATTTTTAAATAAAATAATGAATTATCTTTAAATATATTTAATGTAAATAATAAATAATAAAAATAGAAACTAATTAAATATAATATATTTTTAAATAAAATTAAAAGATTTTAATTTATAAAACTATTTTAAACAAAATTTATAATTATAAATATATTTAATATTATCATTATTAATTAATTTACTAAAAATTATTTTTTTGATACAACATTAAAAATTAATTAAAACATTTAAATACAAAAATAAAATAAAATAAAAAGAGAGAATCCCGCTCGTGCGAGATTGCTGAAACCCACCAAAATCCTGCTCATGCGATTGGACCTGGAAAGAAAGGGAGCCAAATGTGATAACTTACACTTCTTTAATAGACGGATTATGCAACACTAGAAGACCTGACGATGCTCTCATGCTATGGAATGAAATGGATGTAAAAGGGTGTGCACCCAACAAAGTCGCTTTCATGGCCCTTATTTATGGTCTTTGCAAGTGTGCAAGGCCCAAGCAGCTCTAGTTCATTTCCACGTAATGAAGGAGAAGGGAATGAAACCTGACATATATGTTTATGTAGTACCGATAAGTGCTTTTCTTTCTGACCACAACTCACCTTTGGCATTTGAGATATTACAGAAGATGGTCAATGATGGAAATTTTCCAGATCCTCTTGATAAAAACTATCTAGTTGTCAGAGATGCGATGGTTAAATTGTCAGAAGACACCCAGACTTCTCTACTTGTTAAAAATCTTATTACAAAGAGCAGCATTCCAACTATTAATTTTTCCGACAAGGGAACTGAAGGTGGAAATTAGCTGGGCCATCTGACTTGAACGAGTCACTAGGATTTTAACTACAAGGAATCACTAGGATGTGCATGGCTGTGTTGGAAGAGCATTTCCTGTTGACTTGAAGTGTTCTTCTAGGATCCTCAAATTACTCTACAGTATTTATTTTTGAGTGGTATCAACTGCAACAGCATCAAGTGAGGTATGTTCCTTAGTTTGACTTTGTTCCATACTTCTTACTCGCATCCAAAGTGGATTTTATGCAATTTATGCCCAATAATCTAGGAATTTTTCCCTATCAATAATTAGCTGGACATAGTTAGATTGGAGTCTTAGTTATTGAAAGTGAATTCTGTTATTTTCATTGCAAGTAAAGTGTACCTATTATTCGAGTGCATATAATAATATTAGGAGTCAATCTTAAAAACCAAATGAGCAGCATTTCTTTCGCCCTGTAAGAAATGGAAAATTTCATCCATGAGAAAGAATAATAAGATACACTATTAGATGTCCAAGCTTACAAGTCTGTTAATTTTAAACATGATACCAAGAAATTCAATTTCTGAAACAGGTAAATTCAGAAGAACAAAATGGTCTAATAAAGTTATATTCTGCATTTTGATAGTTTTGCTGTAGTTAGCCATGACATTGAAAGCCTTTTTGTATTAGCAGCCTAATTACTACTACCTCTTATATTATCCAGCATTTAGTTAAGCTCATTTTCTTTATTCAAGTGTGTATCCAAATATTGTTTCCTCATTTGTTATGTTCATAAGTAGATTAGTCTTGCTAGGATGTGACAACTTTAGGGTTTCTCTTACAGTTTTGTTTATCTGTAAATATTGATTGAAATGCTTAAATTTTGTTTCAAATTTTTTAAGCAGAACGCTTTCAAAACTTAAAAGAATTTTGTTGATGTTAGCCGTAGACTCTTGTTCCCTCTTAGATCCAATTTTCCACCACCAAAATAACCATTTAGAGGCCGAGGGCTTGAGTTTTTGCCTAAGTCTATGCCTAAATGATGTGATATGTGAGTTGTCAATATTTTATAAATTATAAGATGATATGATAATTAATATGATGTTAATAATTCATATGTCATGTCATTTGGATATGAATTTGAGCAAAAGAATTTGGGAAGCTAGTATTAATTATATCTGGGATCTAAAAAATCACATAAATCATGAGATAATGTGATAATTAATATGATATTGATAATTCATATATCATCTCATTTGGATGTAAGTTTGAGCAAAAAGCAAAAAAAAAATTGAGAAGCCTAACATTACTCATGCGAGATCTAACTAAATTTCTTGCTTTCCAATTAGTGCCACTGCCAAGTGACAAGTCATTGGAAGTGATGTGTCGTAAGCACAACAATTAATCATGCTGGGAAGTATAATAACTGAATCGCCCTGGAACGAGTTCATTCTATCTATGCCATAGACAATTCCTTACAGAGATGAGTGGCATTCACTTGAATAGTACATTTGATGTGGGCTTAAAAGTTTGAAAGCCCTCTCTTTCCTTTGCAAATCCTGATTGTATTGTTTCTTATGGGTGTATAAATTTCGTGTGATTCAAAATTTTAACATGAAGATCAATTTTTTGGCCGTATATTTTATGACATTAAGAAGCTAGATATTAAGAATTGCTCAAGTTAGTATTCAATTGTTACGTCTAAACTACTTTTCTTCATATCCCTCATTTTGTTACATCTAACGCATTAAGTTGCAGCTTGTAGGCCAAAGCGGTACCATACCGAATTGAATCCAGTCTGTACAGAACTAGACTGGTTATGGACTAGATTGAATTTAGTTTGGTCCTTTTTAAGGCCTCTATAGTGATGTAAACTCCGTATATAGAGATTTGATACTCGTAATCAAATTGAAACAAAATCCTAAAAAAAATAATTTAAATTATAAAAATTCTATGACCCATTGATTAAAGAACCAAGAACCAAAGATATAATGACGTCACTCCCAAGAAAGAGATAAGAATGTGGAAAATAAGTTAAGGTTGATAAATCAAGAATCAATCATTATGCAATTCTTTAAGTTCTCAAAAGAATAATAGAGAAATGTTATAAACTTTATTTAATGAACGTTTAATTGAAATTTTAGATTTAATAAGTCTTTTATAGGCATAATAATCCTAAATTAATTAAAACCCTAATTTTAATTAACCCTACACACCTACTCTTCTAAGCATACCCACATTGGACTTTTAATTTAATTAAATGTCTTAACCCAATAATTAAAAACTTAACATAAAATTAAATAAATTAAACTAATTTAATACAAATAAATAAATTATGTCCAAATTAATACAAATAAATAAATAACAGTCCAATTTGCGTTAGAATTGTCGTCCAAGCCTTAAGAATGATGTACTTGGACTTGGTCTTGGACTTGAATGATATTTTGATGTCTTGATGTCCCCTCAAAGCCATCCAAACCATGTTGTGCAAGACTTTTGGCCCAAATCTCCTGAGTGAGTCCATTTAAAACTCCTTTTATACTCTTAACTCGAGCCCTTGTCATAGGTCCTCCATTAATGCTTAAAGGATCTATAAGCTTGCTTCCTTGATTTCCATCATTCTCTCTCTCCTCAAAAGGATTTGTTCTCAAATTAGCACTTGCATCAAAATTAAAGTAGAAATATCAGAGACATTGAAAGTAGCACTAAACATTATACTCATCTAGTAAGTCTATTTTGTATGCATTGTCATTGATGCGTTCAAGCACTTGGAATGGACTATCTCTACACGACTGTAACTAGATTTTCGTTGATCAAGAAACCTCTCTTTGTGCATATGCATCCAAACCTAATCTCATGGTTCGAACACAATTTTCTTTCGTCCCTTGTTATCTTAAGTAGCATATTACTTAGTTCTCCTTTCAATATGTTGTCTAATTTTCTCATGTAGTTACTTAACAAATTCAATTTTCTGCTTACCATCCAAGTTAGCTCTTTCCTCCATAGGTAAAGCAATTAAGGAATCAAGTCCAATAAAGTATGTGGATTGAAACCATACACAACCTTAAATAGTGAACACCTAGTAGCTGAATGCACACTCCTATTGTAAAAAAACTCTACAAATGGCAAACAATTTTCCCAATTCTTCAAATTTTTCTAGATGATGGAACACAGCAAGGTACCCAAAGTTCTGTTAACCATCTCCGTTTGTCCATCAATTTACGGATGACAAGTAGTAGAAAACAATAGTTTTGTTTCTAACTTCCCCCATAAAGTCCTCCAAAAATGGCTTAACAACTTCACATCTTGATCTGAAACAATACTTTTCAGCATTTTATGAAGTTAGACAATATCCTTGAAGAATAAGTCAATAACATATGTGGCATTATCGGTCTTGTGACATAGTATGAAGTGAGCTATCTTTGAAAACCTGTTAACCACAACAAACGTCGAATCTCGACCCTTTTTAGACTTAGGTAAACCAGTACAAAATCCATATAAATATCAATTTAAGGTTCACTAAATATGGACAAAGGTGCATGCAAACCATAGGGTAAAACTTTAAACTGGGACCCTCTCTATGTTATGCACTTCTCACAAATTCACTTAACATCTCTCTTCATGTTAGACCAAAAGAAATGCTCATCTAACACATCTAAAGTTTTCCTAACACAAAAGTGTCTCATTAGATCAACCCTATGCACTTTTCTAACAAGCAACTCTCTTATAAACCCTTAAGGAATGCATAATCTACTCTTCCTAAACATATATCCCTCATGTCTATAAGATTTGCTAAAGGCAACCTTATCACAAGCAATATACAGACTAGCAAAATCAAGATCATTCACATACAATTTCTTGATATATTCAAAACCCACATTCAAAATTGAAATCAATGTATACCTGCGAGACAATGTATCACCTACAACGTTATCCTTTCCTTGCTTATACTTGATCACATAAGGAAAGATTTCTATGAATTCTACCCATTAGCATGCCTCCTACTGAACTTACACTGTCTATTCAAATGCTTCAAGAACTTATGATCAGTATGGATTACAAATTTCTTAGGCCACAAATAATGTTACCAAGTTTCTAAAGCCCTAACTAAAGCATACAACTTTTTGTCATAAGCAAGATAATTTAATGATGTTCCACTCAATTTCTCACTAAAATAAGCTATAAGATGTCTATCTTGCATAAGAACAACCCCACTACCTATTTTTGGTACATCACACTCAATCTTAAATGTCTTAGAAAAATTAAGCAATGGAAGCAATGGTATGGAACACAACTTATCATTGATCAAATCAAATGCATGTTGTTGCTCACTATCCTATTTGAAACTCACACTCTTTTTCATAACCTCAATTAGTGGTGCAGTTATGGTGCTAAAATCTGTAACATATCTTCTATAAAAACTAGTCAGCCCATGAAAGCTACACACTTCACTAATATTTCTAGGTAAAGGCCACTCCCTAATAGCCTTAACATTCTCTTTATCTACTTCTACCTCTTTTGACGTAAAAATATAGCCCAAAAACAAAATCATATCCGTGCAAAAGGAATACTTTTTCAAATTAGCATATAACCTTTCTTTCCTTAACACGTCAAGCACACAATGTAAATGCCTAATATGTTCATCTATGCTCTTGCTATAAACTATTATGTCATCAAAATAGACCACAACAAATTTTCTAATGAAAGAATGCAAAACATGATTCATTAATTTCATGAAAGTATTAGGTACATTAGTTAAACCAAAAGGCGTGACTAACCATTCATACAAACCATGTTTCATTTTAAATATAATTTTCCATTCATCTAATTCTTTTATTCTAATTTGATGATATCCACTTTTAAAATCAGTTTTAGAAAACACACAAGATCCATGTAACTCATCCAACATGTCATTTAATCTAGGTATGAGATGTTGATACTTAACTGTAATTTTGTTGGCAACTTTGTAATCGATGCACATACGCCAAGTCTCATCCTTCTTAGGCATAAGTAGAATGGTATGACACATGGACTTATGCTCTCCCTCACATACCTTATCTTTATCAACTCTTTAACCTGCCTTTCAAGCTCCTTTGTCTTATTAGGATTACTTTTATATGCAAGTTGGTTTGGAATTGTAGCCCTAAGTATAAAATCAATTTGATGCTTTATTCCCCTCTTTGGTGGCAATCCATCCGGCATCTCCTAAAGGAATACACTTTGAAATCTTGCAAAAGAGTTATAATAACATTAGGCAAAGAACATTAAGGTCAAAGTTAGAAAAATAAGCATATTTGTATAAAAGTACAAATATTTGCTGTTTGGCTAGAAAAACAACCCTCACATCGCTATCTTTTGCATAAACACTCTTTTTTTTTTTTCCTTACTTTTCTTTCTCTCATTCTCTCCTTTACACTCGACCTTCTCACTTTTTTTTTACACACACTAATGTTTTGTCACTCTTTCTTTCACAATAAGCTCCCTTTCTCTCAGCTTCACTAGTGTTTGAACTCGCGACCTTTCTTTTTCTCTCACTCTCTTTCTTGTGTTCACTCTCTCATCCTCACTTAATCCTCATACATCTACCTAGGTGTTAAAGGTACAAGAGTGATCATTCACCTATCTATTGTAAAAGAATATATATTTTTAAACCTATCATGTATTACCCTCCTATCATATTGCCATGAACGACCTAAAAGCAAGAGACCAACATTAATAGATACAACATCACACACCACCTCATCTTTATACCTACAAATAGTGAAAGGAACTAGCACTTGATTTGTTATCTTAACCTCTCTACAATCATTCACCTATTACAACTTGTATGGTTTAGGATATTTTGAAATAGATAAACTCAATTTCTCCACTAACTTAGTGTTAGCAACATTGGTGCAACCACCCCCATAAATAATCACACTACACACCTTATCCTTGATATGATATCTAGTATGAAAAATATTATCACACTACACCTCATCATCTTCCTTCGCTTGCACACTTAAAACATATCTTGTCACTAACAATTTTCCATTTGTGTGATACTCAATTTTAACATCACTAGCATCTTCCAAATGTGACATCTCATCATTATCATTCTCCTCTTCGGTATCTATCTATCAATCCTCCTTCAGAATCATAGTTCTCTTATTAGGACATAGAGAAGCTATATGACCTCTTCCTAAACACCTGAAACATTTGATGTCCATATTTCTCTTTTAGGTTACCTCGGACTTACCTTTATCTTGGCTGCTACCTTTACCCTCTTTAGGCTTAGTAGTTTTGGCCTTAAGCTTGAGAGATGCCTTATCTTCTTTTCTTCCCCAATTTGACTTCCAAGTGAGTTTATCTGAGTACAACACTATAGTATGTGGCTGATTGGGGGTGGGGCATGTGAATTTTTAATTTAAGAAAAACCTTAAAAAATCATTTGACTTATGAAACAATCTCATTTTTCCATTCATTATTTCATTTTTATCCAAAATACGATAAACATTATAATTTAACAGAAAAAATTGATAAAAATTAAAAAGACATTTTACCCCTAAGATTTTATTTAGAAAAATATAATAATCTTAAAATAAGATTTTAAAATAAAAAATTATATATTAATAAAAACTGATCTCTACCGTCCATCTTATATATAGGTGGAGGAGATCAGCGCACAAAATCAAAAAATAAAAAATTTGATGAAAATAAGAATAATAGTTAAATAATGTTATTAAATACAAAATTAAATACCAATAAAAAAATTTTCTCCACCATCCATGTCATGGATGGATGGTGGAGATCAACGCACAAAATTAAAAAAAAAAAGATTAAAAATTAATTAAAAAAATGAGCTTCTAGATTGGACCCAGCCCTTGAACTTCATCATCATCATCAATCTCTCATTTGTCATGGACTCTCAACATCAACCTAACTCCATCATCATCATCAACCTCTCATCTACCATAGACTTTAACATCAACCCAGATTTCTCATCTTCAATCTCCTATAATCATCAATTAAACACCATTAAAAAAAAAAAAAACCAATAACAAAAATCAATAACAAAAAAAAACCTCAATCAACAAAAAAAATAAATAGCAGGTAGTGGTAAAGGGTCTCCGTGGTGGAGGGTCTCCACGGTGGAGACTTGAACTGGGTCTTTAGCAATGAAGACCCAATTCGGGTCTCCATTATGGAGACTTGAATGGTCTCCACCACTAAAGACCTAGGTGGGTCTCCAATGATAGAAACGCACCTAGGTCGTATGCATCACAAACGACACTATGGTCGATAAGAGAGAGCTTCACATGCTGTTGTCAATGAATTGAAATAGTGTGATAAAGTCATTCATGCCGTTGAACGCACCATGCTGCCATCGTGACCCACCTACAAATTCGAACCCATTATGCTGTCAAACCAAATCATCAACCAAAACCCACTATGCTATTGTCACCATCATCATTGATCAGAGAAAAAAGTAACAAAAATATGGGAGAAAGAGGAAGCAGGACAGAGAGGGAGCAAGAGAGAGAGTGGGATAGGTGAGAGACCGAGAGAGAGCAAGAGAGAGGGGTAGGGGATGATGGTGGCTTCATTTTATTTTATTTTTTTTAAATCTCATTTTCTTATAATTTTATATTTAATATCATTTATTTTGATTTTTTATTTTTTAATTAATTTTTCATGGCTTTTTCCTTTTTGTCTCTGTAGTCAAACAGTCAACTATAACAACCTAACGGAATCTATGATCGTCAGGGGCATTATCATCCTTTCATACGCCTCTAAGGGTAGTTTAGATATTTATTTTAACATCAAGTGATATTTCGGGTAAATATAAAACAATGGGTTGTAAAATTTACTTATTCTCATACATCATAGGTTTTTTGGGATTTTTTTCTATAATTTATTGTCAGAATTGTCTCAATCCTTTTTTAACTTGTCACTAAACTTGTGGCCTACGTGATAGACATGTAAAGACTCCAAATTTAGATGTTTAACAAATTAGTTTTCTCTTTTTATTTTAGATAATATTTAATTTGAATCTTAATAATTTGTAATCATTTTTATTTTCAGTTTGTTTTGTTATATCGTTAGAAGAGTGCTTTAGGTTTCAACAATAATTCAAATTTGCGGTTCTGATCAATTTTAAGATTTATCATTATGAGTTCTGTAGGTTTTTCTTTCTATTTGATCAGTTATACAAAACTTAGCTCTTAATTTTGATTAATTACAAATAAAAATAATTAATATGGAAGAAATTTCTTAAACATGAATTCCATAATTTATCATTTTTGTTTCATCAAAGTTGGTCGGTAATTTTGTCTTTTTATTTTGACAACTGAATAAACTCATTGACACACATCATCTTTTAGTAAGAGTGGTTGAATATCTATCTTGACGCTAAGAGATCAAGGATTTAAGTCCCCTCCGTTGTCATTTGAAACACAAAGTATAGATTGTGAGTCTCCTCTTGGTAAAAGTTGTTCTCTCCCCAGTTGTAAGAGTAATCATCCGAGACATGCTATCAATAATCCACCTCTCGGTAGGTCCTGACACTGCAATCATCTAACTCATAAGCTGTTAGTACTAAAAAAAGAAAAAAAAAAAAAAAAAAAAAAGGTAAACCTATTAGCTAACTGTTCACTGCATTTGTGGATGATGATTTTGAACTCATAAATTAGTAAATTAAACAATATCATCTCATTGTAATATATTGCAACAATAGAATGATTAAATTACGAAAAGATGATGAAATACATACCTTCAACATGAGTAATTGGATCAAGCAAACAGTACTACGGATGGTAAGCAATCACAGATGGAAAGTCAACCCACAACACAATATAAGAGCCTTGAACAAATTTTGTGTTTTTCTTTGTTTTATGTCAAAAGAATTTTTTTTTTTTTGTTGCAGCAAAAACAAAAAGGAACCTCCTTACGTTGAAGGGAAAATACATGTATATTTTATATGTGCCAGGAAACTGCCAGTAGTTTTAACTACTCTCAACTTCTTTAGCAGTTTCTTGGCAGTTTTTTTTATCATGATAAAATAAAATTGGATCTTGGATCTTGGTTGACATTGTTGAGCTCTAAGTAAAACCCAAACTATAATCCAAAGGCCCAACAATACATTCTGGGCGGGCTTTTCCTTTTTTTTTTTTTTTTATTTTCCAACAGTGGATGATAAGGGTAATTAAGTCTGACTTCTAACATTTATAAACTTTAAAAACTTTATTAAGAAAAAAAAGGACATAGTACAAGTATAATTACCACAATTGGGATTTTTTGATGTATACCCTAAGACATGGCCTGAAACATAGCTCCCAAAAGCTAGGAGGAAAGATCTACACATATGTAAAAAAATTTTCACAAGCACAGTTGTGGTAGAGATGCTCAAACTAGTCTCTCTAATGCAAAGATGGAGAGAGTGGAGCTGATTGCACCACTCAAAATGGCTTCTTAATCTTTTTTATGACTGATTTCTTATTTTTAAAAAAAATATTTAGTACTATACGACAAATACCACTGTACAATGACTTATTCTATTTGCATCATTTTTTTTTATAAAGTTCTTTGAAACTTTGTTTTGATGGCTTTTTATTAGGAATCATTATAATAATACAGTGGCGGATTCAAAAATTTATATGAGATGGAGCATTAGAGTAAAATATATTATATACAATAATATTAAAATCCAACTATAATGTAAATATTATTAATTGATATACCAATACATATCAAACTTATATATACATGTATATATATGAGAAAATTTCCACACATGCTCATAAATACGCAAGATGGAATTTAAACCCCTATTAGAGGTATTTACGGGAAATGCATTGATCATTTGATCTATAAATAGATGTAAATTTGAAGTGACTGAATCAATATATCACTATTGAATTTCCATAGTATTACTATTTACTATGAATAATAATTATAATGTTAAAAAAAAAAAAAACTAATATCATAACATAGTATATGATTTTATGAAAAACATATATTATATTTATATTATTGAATAAAAAAGTTCATATCAAATCAAAATAATGCACCTAACAAATGAACTTGGATAAAATCACATTATATTGTAATTAAAATATTTTTAAGAAACAAATCAATAAAATAATAAAATCAACATCATCTAACAAAAAAAGAAATGAAAAATAAAAAATAATTGAAACATCCTAATCTATTAGTAATTGTGATCTTACAAATTTAGATAAGAAAAATTTACAAATTAGATGTTGGTTAAGTTGAAAAATAATAACATTTATAAAACAAGAAATTCAAAAAAAGATAATAATAGAGTGTAAAAGTCTAATAAAAACTTAAGAATTAATTAATTTGTCTCATAAAAAACACATACAATATTATAGGGACAAAAGTATAGAATAAAAATTTAGAATACATATACATACACTAACGTGTAATTTTAGTTAGAGTACGACATGGGTTTTATTAAAGTGAAGGGATAGCTTTTGTTAAACGTAATCCAATCGAGAGAAGAGACTGGAAAGCTGACAGACCATTGAGGACCCATTAGAAATGAAAGAACTTTCTCTAGAATAAATTTGTCCTATTATTATAAGAAAAAAAAAAAAAAAACAACCGAAAGACAAATAATTGATGCAAGAGCAGAAATTTCAAAAAAGTAGGATTACTAAAGGAAAAAGATACTAGAAAATCTTGTCCAAAATTTGAAATTTCAACACTTCTCTTATAAAGCTAATATAATTTGAGGAGCTTTTGTCAATATAGGACCCACTCCAATCTCCATACATTGTTTTGAATTATAATTGTGTGAAAGCAGGAAGTTGTGGAAAAGTATGGAAATTTTACATAAAAATAATCTTTTATCTTTCTTGACATAACGCGTCAAGGAAAAGACACCAACCAAGGGCACCAAGACTTCGAAATAATCAACGAAATAAATTTGCAGTTTCTCTTTAACGTGTAATTCCATTAAAAGTAAGGGTTGTTTGTTTGTTTGCATTTTTTTTTTTTTATATGAGAGAGGAGAGATTAAATTTAAAGAAAATTTCCCGTATTGTATGTTTTATAACAAAAGTGGAGCTTCAACCTTGATATTTGAGGATTAAGAAAAATACTCAACCATTCTTACTCAGGGTGGTATGCACATTTTGCAACCAACCATGTAATAAGAAGCAGAGGAGGAAATATTTGAGATAAGACAGAGGACAGCAGCAGAACTTTGTGGGAAGGCCCTGGAATGTGTGAAACCCCACTTGTTTGGCTCAATTTGCTGACTTAAATTTGTTTGTAACATGTGAAACTATGATTTCACTTTAAAACAGAAAAGAATATATAGTAACTGCAAATTTAGGTGTGGAGATGCTGAAGACTAGTTGAATTATCAAACTTGTTTGGAACAATGAAATAGCTCCAACTGTTTTGAACATATCACAAAGCCTACCTCATTAGCAGGATTGACATTCACTAAAATTTTGTCATTAACTCTGCCAAGTCATTGACCATAAAAAGATACAATAATTGTGTCCATAATTTGCTCACATCTGATCAAGATCTAATCCTCACTTTCTCTGAAAAATAATAACTTCTTCAACCATAATTTCAATTTATGACCATCTTTCAGAATTCTTTCCTCAAAAGTTTGCACCAATTAAAATTCCAATTATGACGATTTCAAAAAAAAAAAAAATTCCAATTATGACGGGAAAACTTTTCTTGTGCTTGTCCTAACAAGATTCTTAAATCCAATAGCAATTTCGTTCAAGCTCATTCGGAGATCAAAGAATAAAGTAACTAAAAGCATATCTTAAATGATTACTTTCTAAAATTAACAAGAGTTTGTATGCTACACTCTCATGTTTGAGTCAACAACCACAAACACAAAAAACAATGTATCTACAGGGAAGGATTTAGATCTTAACTAAAACGGGGTAGGTATAGCATTATATCGGTAACAAAACAGGTTTCAGACATTTTAAAGATTTGATTTAACTTGGCAGCTCATAGATATACAATGCAGGCTTGAGACATATGTAACAAAGCCTTTAGTTTTAATTTTAAAAGATGGCAAATGATGGAGACCTAAACTTTTAACCTAATATATTTAGAAATGATAGAGTACCCCATCGAGACTTGATTATAGTTTATTAGTTGTGTACACTTCTCCATACATGATATTCCTTGTGACTTCTATTTTAAAAAGGAACTTCCGTCTATAGTTGCTTACATTTAAAAACTAAAATAAGAAAAGGTTTGATTTTTAAGAATTGGAAAAATTACACTAACTTCCACCCACTGTAGGTGAAATTACACTCTCCTTTGAAAGATCAGTTAATTACACAAACATCCCCTAATAACTATTGATTAACGGTTGATTAACTAGAGAGTTTATCTGTGGAAAAGCAAGTTAGATTTTTCAGTTTAACTTAGAGTGAAATAAAAAGTTTTTATAGACGTTGCAATCATATTTCGCCACATCAACTCAGAAATTAAAAATAAAATGAAAATAATATAAAAAGTAGATAAATAATATTACCAAAATAAAAAAATAAAAAAACAATCTCAGCTTCTAAATAACTGAATCATCATCAACCCTCAACCCTTACCATCATCACCGTAAAGACTACTGAATGTTACTTTTGCTATTGAATTTAAATCAAACGTTGAGGGAGAAGCTGGAGATGTCCTTTATTGATTTTTTCAAAGTCTTGCTGCTTCCGGTTGGTGTCTTTTCCTTGACACTTCATGGCAAGAGAGATGAAGATGTTGTATTCCTTTTATGTAAAATTTCCATGTTTTTCCTCAACTTCTAGCTTTCACACTAGTATAATTAAAAATGTGTATGGAGTCAAATCCATTATTGAGAAAAAGCTTCTCAAATTGTACACAGGACCACTTTGTTCCCAGTCCCGGTTCTTACTCCTGTCTCTTTCCTTTGTTAATCCTACTTTTCCGTAATTTCCGCTTCTACATTGATAATTTTATAATAAAAAGACAACCAATCAATTCTAGGGAAAGTACTTTTTTCTTAGACTTATATTAATAAGAATAAATTTCCATGACTCCACCTTCTCAAGACCTGCTGCTGACCCCTTAGTCATCGTTCTTCCTTATTGATTACGTTGTAGTTGTTGCTGTCTTTTTTTTTTTTTGTTTTTTTTGTTTTTTATATATTATATATTATAAGTATATTAATCACAAGCCGGACCCTTTTGATTAGAACACTGAGGCACAGTTGAAATGAAGGTTTCGGGAAAAATAACTCACGAAGTAAGAGGAACAACCCACACAAATGGGAAAACCGCCCTATAAATCAAGAGGATAGTGCTACAGTTCGAACCTTGAACCAAGGACTCATGAGGTGATTGATTACGTATTGCACAAAAGTATTCCACTACAGAGCTACAATTTTCCTTGTTCTAGACTTTTTTCTTAGACTTATATTAATAAGAATAAATTTCCATGACTCCACCTTCTCAAGACTTGCTGCTGACCCCTTAGTCATCGTTCTTCCTATTGATTACGTTGTTGTTGTTGATTTTTTTTTTTTGGCTTTTTTGTTTTGTTTTTTTTTTTTTTTCCACATATTACATATTATAAATATATTAATCACAAGCCGGAATCTTCTGATTAGAACACTAGGGTAAGAACAACCCACACAAATGGGAAAACTGCCCTACGAATCAAGAGGATAGTGCTGCAGTTCGAACCTTGAAACAAGGACTCATGAGGTGATTGATTACTTATTGCACAAAAGTATTCCAGTATTGAGCTACAATTTCCCTTGTTCTAGTGAAATTGACAGGTAGTTTTGTCACGCCATGCGTATGAGTTTTGACACAGCATTTGCATCCTATATTTTCGGAGAAAGTGGACCAATGGTACATGACATTAATTTATCATCCTTAAATTAATTTCTAATGTCATTTGCAATGAGAGATAAAAATGTTATCTGATCATGAAATTGAAACATCATGAGTTTGGTTTGAAATTTGATCTCTAGCATTATTTTTATTATTATTGTTTGAAAAAAAAAAAAAGGTCAAAAGATTGTTATAACAATGGTTAAGATAGTGGGGTGTCCCAAAACCCAACTTGTGATCGAATGGGTTTACGATTTTTACCCCAAATCTGAACCGTTTAAGGCGGGGTACCCTGTACTTGACCTATTTTGACCTAATCCATTTTAAAAAATCAAAACTTTAACAAACAATAATAAATATTTTAACATAAAATTATATATTAAATTTACACTTAAATTTAAACTTTCATTTTTTTAAAGGGAATTTAAACTTTTTCTTATTTTTTTGGGAATTTAAACTTTCATTTAAATTAAATATATTCTCAAATTTAAATATGCAGTTAAATTCAAAGACATGCTTAAAATTTAACATATATATTTAAACTCACTCATAAATTTGAATTCAATTGAACATTAATTAAAATTATTTAAACTTAAAATTTACGTACATAAACACTAAAATAATTTAATGAATATAAAATTCATTAAACTTTATACAACAAGACAGCTACAATGTTTTTTTTTTTGGGAAACTTCATTTTAGTCCCTAAGGTTTCGCGAAATATCAAAATTTTAAACATCTATTGGAAACAGCTCTTTTAATCCTTAACTTTTCCAAAACTCTTCAAAATAGTCCAAACCGTTAGTCAAACTAAACAGAAAGATCAAAAAGACTCAATTACCCCTCACAACTTAAAATGACTATTTTACCCCTAATAAAACCAGAATATTACATATTATTTAACCAATGAAAAACTAACACATGTATAAAATAATATGATTATTTTTTTAATAAAATTTAAAATTTTATTATTTTTTTAAATTAAATAATAATTTAAAAAAATAAAAAAAAAATCAATTTATGAAAAAATATCTAACATTTATTCATACCTCATCCCATTATTAAAAATATTGATTTAAAAAATAAAATAAATTATTTTTGAATCATTTTCCCCTTGATCTGGAAATCCAAATCAAAGTCATTTCATTTCCCCCCTCTCTTTTCCCCCTCATTCTTCTCCTTCTGTTCCATCTCCTCCGCCCCGCCACCATTTCCTCCGCCTCCGTCTCTTCTTCTTCTTCCTCAGTCTCTTCTGGCCACCATCTCCTCCGCCTCACCTCATCTCCGTCGGAAATGGAGCCGGACCCATCTGAGTCTTCATCTGGGTTCGCTCGAACCCAGATGGGTCTGTCATCTGGGTTCGCTCGAACCCAGATGGGTCTCTCATCTGGGTTCGAGCGAACCCAGATGAAGACCCATCTGGGTTCGCTCGAACCCAGATGAGAGACCCATCTGGGTTCGAGCGAACCCAGATGAGAGACCCATCTGGGTTCGAGCGAACCCAGATGAGAGACCCATCTGGGTTCGAGCGAACCCAGATGAGAGACCCATCTGGGTTCGAGCGAACCCAGATGACAGACCCATCTGGGTTCGCTCGAACCCAGATGCGTCTCACATCTGGGTTCGAGCGAACCCAGATGGGTCTGTCATCTAGGTTCGCTCGAACCCAGATGGGTCTCTCATCTGGGTTCGCTCGAACCCAGATGAAGACCCATCTGGGTTCGAGCGAACCCAGATGACAGACCCATCTGGGTTCGCTCGAACCCAGATGTGAGACCCATCTGGGTTCGAGCGAACCCAGATGGGTCTGTCATCTGGGTTCGAGCGAACCTAGATGAAGACTCTTCTGGGTTCGCTCGAACCCAGATGAGAGACCCATCTGGGTTCGAGCGAACCCAGATGAAGAGTTTCTGGGTTCGACCGAACCCAGAAATTGTTCATCAAGTGTTTTTTTTTTTTGGTTTTATATTTTTTTCTTAATGTTTGTTGTTGATGTTGTCGTAATGGGAGATGAAGCTGTGATGATGTTGAAGACCGTGGGATTGTTGATAATATTGATGAAATGGTTAGTTGATGATGTTATCAAAAGGGTTTGATGAACAATCAAGCCATGAGTTTGAATGAGATTTTTTTTAAAAAAATTTTCAGATCTTTTTTTAGTTTTTAAAATTTTTTTCATAAGTAATTTTTAATTTTTTTAAATTATTTTAAATTTTTTATAGGTTTAAAATCTCATCCACACACGTGTCATAATCTAAATTTTTTATATGAAAATACTATTTTACCCTTTTCATCCAAGCTTTCTGTCACCGTTGACCGTTAATTGACCAACGGTTTGGATTATTTTGAAGAGTTTTGGAAACGTTAGGGATTAAAAGAGCTGTTTCCAATAGATGTTTAAAATTTTGATATTTCGCGAAATCTTAGGGACTAAAATGAAGTTTCCCCTTTTTTTTTTTTTTTAAGAGTAGGAAGAAAGAAAAAAAGGAGAATAGGAAGAAAGCCATTAGAGTTGAAGATGAAACTCGAAACAACAAGTGGAGAAGAAAAGGCAGAAATGAGAAACATGGAGAGATAGATGGGACAAATACAATTATAGTAATACGAGAGAAGAGAAGCAAGAAAAACTTAAATAAAGACAAGAAGAAAATAGATATAGATTGGAAAGACAATAAGAGATAACAGGAAGAGAAGGGAAAAAGATAGATGAAAAAATGAAGAAAAAAATGCTTTGGGTTGAAATTATTGCTGGGAATATGAAATTATTGGAAGACTACTTAGAATAGTTTGCCTAGATTGGTTGCTGGATTCATTTCCTCTGTACTGTTTCAAAGCTGATCTTCTACAGATCTACGTTATTACAGGAACTTACTCTTGAAAAGGTTTGAGACCTCCGAAAAGAGCCAGACTAGGACTTCGGTTGACGTCTCAATTAAATTCCAACCTACATTTGTTCCAAATTTCATGTCATTTGCATATTGAACTTTAGATGTTTTCAAAGAATTTAATTGATGCAAATTACTTTCATCAAAGCTCATTGGCTACGATACTGATATTGGTTGGGGATGGCTGTAAAACAGTTAAACAGATATAAGGTGTCTGAAACCAATAACTCAATTTGGCTACTTCTAGGTGCTTGTTGCTTTACAGACCGAGAAAATTAGTGACAGCTATAAGAGGTTGATGGGAAAGCATGGAAATATTTACATAAAAAGCATGTCATAATGTTCTTGCCTCGGGTCATCAAGGAGAAGACTCAAGCAAGAAGATTGTGGAAATAAGTGGTGGAAATTATGAGCCTTGCGTTTGATGTTTGGAACAGTGCAAAATCAAGAACTAGTAAAAGAAAATTTAAAAAGAATACATATATATATATAAAAGAAGAAATATGAAATTTTAATTAAATAAATACTTTTTTAAAGAATTTGAGAGGAGGCACTTGGCTCCCTGGACCCATATTGGGTCCACTACTTACTAATATTAAATCTTTTTTATTATTGCATTTTTATTAAAAAGAATAATGGAAAAAGATTTAATATTATATGACAAATACCATTATATAATGACTTATTCTATTTGCATCATTTTCTTACCGGTTTCTTTGAAACTTTGTTTTGATGGTTTCTTATTAGAAATCATTATAATAATACTAAATCTTTTTTATGATTGACCTCTTATTAAAGAAAAAAAAAAATAGAAAAAGATTTAGTACTATATGATAGATACCATTATACAACGATTTATTCTATTTACATCATTTTCTTATCAGTTTCTTTGAAACTTTGTTTTGATTATTTATACCTTTGATCACTAACCAAACATATCCATCCCACACTTCAAAATACAATCTCTCATGGCGAAAAAAATTTTGAGATGCTTATCGTGACAGCTTTCTTAGCTCACATTTTGATAATTTTCTTTGTTTTGGCCGCAGCGACCAATATCACCACGGATCAATACACTCTTCTCGCCCTGAAAGTTCATATAACTCATGATCCTACCAATTTGCTGGTGAAAAATTGGTCCACTACTACTTCTTCTGTCTGCAATTGGATTGGGGTTACTTGCAGTGCTCGACCCTATAGAGTCATAGCCTTGAATATTTCTAACTTTGGTGTTGAAGGCACCATCCCTTCTCAATTGGGGGATTTGTCTTTCCTTCAAAAGCTTGATCTAAGTCATAACCAGCTTTCGGGTACCATACCCTCCTCAATCTTCAACATATCTTCATTAAAAATCCTTGATCTCAGTGACAACCAGCTCTCAGGTTTGTTTCCTTCCATCATTTCCATCATGCCCTCATTACATGTCATTGACTTTGGTGATAATGGATTATCAGGTAAACTCCACGAAAATACATTCGATTATCTTCCTAATCTGAAAATCTTTAATCTCTCTCACAACTATTAGAGGGTGAAATACCGGCCACTTTATCGAAGTGCAAAAATTTGCAATATTTTTCCTTGTTGTTCAATTATTTTAGTGGAATCATATTGAAAGAAATCGGGAACTTGACTAAACTTAATCAATAAATTATTTACACATATTGATTTAATTAATTTTCAGGAGAAGTTCCACAGGAACTGGGCAATCTTGCAGAACTGGAACTATTATTGCTAGCAAATAATGCTTTATCAGGGCCTGTTCCTTCAACTATCTTCAACCTATCTTCTCTAACTACTTTGTACTTTTCAAATAATAGCTTGACGGGTCACCTACCTGACATTGGTCAGAATCTTCCTGCTTTGAAAAGACTACGCATGTCTCACAATCAATTCACTGGTGGAATCCCACACAATTTGTGGCGATGTAGGAATCTTGAAATTGTTTCATTGTCTTATAATCAATTTGGAGGAAGAATACCAAATGATATTGGGAACTTGACCATCCTAGAAGAACTATATCTTGGCCATAACAACTTAGCAGGTACACTATAAATCTCTCTCCTAGTATGTTTAATTATTTTTTTTATTGTTTATAATCCAGTACACAGAGTGAATCGATAACAAATAAACGTCTCATTTCTTATAAGATGTCTATTGCGCATGTTTGTTATATTGGTTTGAACACTAAAATTATGCTATCGGACAATGTTTGATTCGCATAAACACTAAAACATGATCTAACACATTATTTAAATTGATGACAACAGTAGAGCACAACTTGTTTCACATGTTGTCCCACTATATAAATAAATAAATAAATATATATATATATTATCTTCTTAATACGAATTGATGTTATCATCGTCAATTTCAAGATACTAATATGACAAAGTCAATTATTTAATGGTTTATATTCTTGAACCAGATAATAATAAGATCAATTCAAACTTATGAAATAATAACTAATATATAGTCAATTATATATATATAGTTTTGTGTGTGTGAAATAAAAATTTTATGTAGTTTGCATTTGTTTGTATTTAACACATTATTAAAATTAAAAGTTTTATTTTATAATTTTTTGCAATTTCAATATAATTTGATAATAATTTCAAAAATTATATAATAAGATAAAGTGAGCATCCAAATAAAGACAAGGGCATAAAAAAAAGTAATAAATTAAATAATTTAATTAAAAAAGAAGTGGAAATGTACAAACCGTAAATGTAGAATATGTATATATGTGTTTATATATACATGCATATACAGTCTATAATAAGATTAAATTTGATGATGTGAGAAAATATTAGGGGTTTCAAATAATGTTTTCTTTAATTGGCTATTGACTATTATATCGCAATGGGTTTCAAATAATGATTTTTTAAAATATATATATATATATATATTAATGGCTATTGACTATATTGTATTCTAAGTTATACTTATGATTGTCGTGGTGGATATTTAAAAAGTAAATTACATTATCAAAATTTTATTTAAAATAATTTATGTTGAATTATTTATTAAAATATTATTAAGTTATCAAATAAAATATATTAAAATCTCAAGGGTTTATATCTTGGATTCAACCATCTCGAAGGTATGGTATGAAGCAGCCTAGACGTATATTATGGACAAAATTGGAATAAGAATTTTTTTCTACTTTTGTTAAATGATAAAAAAAAAAAAATGTTTACACATATTGATTTAATTAATTTGCAGGACAAATTCCACAAGAACTGGGCAATCTTGCAAACTTGAAACTATTATCGCTAGCAAACAGTTCATTATCAGGGCCTGTTCCTTCAACTATCTTCAACCTTTCTTCCCTAACTATTTTGGAGTTTTCAAATAATAGCTTGACGGGTCACCTGTCTGACATTGGTCAAAATCTTCCTGCTTTGAAAGGACTATACATGTCTTACAATCAATTCACCGGTGGAATCCCACACAATTTGTGGCAATGTAGGAATCTTCAAATTGTTTCATTGTCTCATAATCAATTTGGAGGAAGAATACCAAATGATATTGGGAACTTGACCATCCTAGAAGAACTATATCTTGGCGATAACAACTTAGCAGGTACACTATAAATCTCTCTCCTAGTATGTTTAATTTTTTTTTTTTCTCTGTTGTTTATAATTCCGTAAACAGAGTGAATTGATCATACATGAGTGTCGCATTTCTTATAAGGTGTCTATTAAACATGTTTGTTATATTGGCTTGAACACTAAAATTAGGTTACTAGACAATGCTTGTTTCACTTTAAAAAATTTAGTCCAATTATTTAATCGTCTATCATTTGATGTGACACTAAAACATGATCTAACACATTATTTAAATTGATAACTGTAGTAGAGCACAA